>JAQFZQ010002711.1:0-12891 GCA_034696005.1 Glomeris marginata | reverse complement strand
TGTATTCCAAATTGTGACCCCTCAGGGGGAAAAGCGAACCTTGGACGACCAGTATTTGTCCAAGTTCCGCTTTGTCCTTGCAGGTTCACAAATGACGTCATGACGTAATACTTCGACTGCGGCACGACCATGTAAACGTAGTAAAAGTACGCACGTCAAAATACGTGTGTCGAAGTACGTCCGTTAAATTACGTCCGTCACAGTACGCACGTCAAAATACGTCCGTCAAAGTACGTCCGTTACGATGATTTGGCATAAAAAATACATCACAATATGTAGGGTATCTGTCACATGTAACGGATATAATGTGACGAGTTTTGGATGCCGAAATGAATGCAACAAACGTTTATTGTGTTGAATATGCTGCAAAGCAGATAAACAGTATGTTACGTGATGAGTTTTTGGGTTAAAAGTGATGTGACGGACGTGTTGTGAAGGACATAATATACGACTTTTGAGACAACTCGTCACATATTAAACTACGCAACTGGTCACATTGTTAGACCCAACACAACACGACCACACTTCGTTGGACACAACACAACTTGTCACACTAAACTACAAAACAACTCGTCACACATTAAACTACGCAACTCGTCACAAAATAAGCTACAAACCAATTCGTCACATTAAATTACTCAACTCGTCACAAATTCAGTTACAAAGCAACTCGTCACATTAAACTTCGCAACTCGTCACACATTAAACAACACACAAATTAAGCTACAAAACAACTCGTCACAAAATAAGCTACAAAGCAACTCGTCACACATTAAGCAACACAACTTGTCACAAATTAAGCTACAAAACAACTCGTCACACTTTGTTGGACACAACACAACGACGGACGTATTCTAACTGACGTATTCTGACGGACGTATTGTGACGCATATTTTGCGATAAAATGAGCGTAAATGACCAAAATTCTACAATAGGAACATTGTGACGAAATGAATTGAATGAAATTTCTTCAAGGACCTTTATTAATTTTTAATACAAATATGTTCACATTTCCATTACTTTTGTCACAAAATGTCATTGTACCATCAGGTTTTGGAGGAACTGGGCACCGACAAGATGGCTTTACTCGACGGTAACCAGCGCGAAATGCTCCTCGAGCTCTTCGTGCCCAAACCCGGCAGATACGTTCTTGTCCTCTTGTACCACACCGGTGGCCACACCGCCAACATCCACGTGGAGGCTTTGTCTTCCGGAAACCGTGAAAAGGGCCGCTCCATCTTGTACCATTGTCCGTACAGCGCCCTCTGCCGGCAGACCGTCACCGACATGAAAGGCAAAGTAGTTGTCTTCAATCTGGATTCCAATTACGTCACCCTCCACTTTAAGGCCCTTGATGATGCGGACCTGGTGGTGGCCATCGACTCGGTTGTTGCCATCCCAAACAGACAATCCCACATGGACATCATCAGGCCGGAGTCCTCTTGTATAAGAAGCGAAGGGAAGTGTCTGGCCGGAGGGTTTCAAGTTGTGCCGGACACCGTTAAAGTGGAAGCTGAGGAAGGACACGAGAAGGCCACCAATATGCCGGCGGATATCTTTGATGGAAATGCTGGACTGGTGTACTTGGACCATAAGGATGCCATGGTGGAGGTGAAGGGTAGCGTGGCTCACGCGGGCAACTACAAGTTTGTCATCCACTATTATCAGACGCAGCATCCAGGTGGGTTGCTGGAGGTGTTAGGAGATGGAGGAGTAGATGGTGGAGTAGATGGTAATGGTGGATTTGGTGTGATTATAGAGTTTGACTTGGATGTGCTGGTGCAGAATGGACAGTTCTACGAAGGTGTTGTGCCGGTGCCTTTCTGTCCGACGACTACCGGATGCAGAGCGGTGGTGAAGACGAAGGATGGCGGCACGGACTTCCAGATCATCCAGAATTTCATAGTGGTGCTCAAAGAACCGAACCATAAGAGTGTTTGGATTGTAAGTGTGACATCAATTTTTTACCATAATACGTATACAAGTTATACAAAAATTGAAAGTGAAATAAAAATTAGGCAGATTTTACAAACAGAAAATTGTGCAGATTTTACAGAGAATTATGTAGATTTTTCAAATAATTATGTAGATTTTACAAAGAGTTATGCAGATTTTAAAATCAATGATTCAGAATTATGCAAATTTTATAATTTTTTCAAAAAATATACAGATTTTATAAATAGTAATGCAGATTTTATAAATAGTAATGCAGATTTACAAAGGATTATGCAGAATTATGCAAATGTTACTTTTTACAAACAGAAAATTATGCAGGTTTTACAAAGAATTATGCAGATTTTACAAAGATTTATGCAGATTTTACAAAAATTAAGCAGATTTTACAAAGAATTATGCAGATTTTACAAAGAATTATGCAGATTTTACAATCATTCAGAATTATGACAATTGTAATTTTTACAAACATAAAATTATGCAGATTTTACAGCGCATATGCAGATTTGGCAGAATTATGCAGATTTTACAGAAAATTATGCAGAGTTTACAATCAATTATTCAGAATTAGGCAAATTTTACAATCAATTATTCAGAATTATGCAAATTTTACAATCAATTCAGAATTATGCAAGTTTTATTTTATACAAACAGAAAATTATGCAGATTTTGCAAAGTTTTGCAGAGTTTACAATCAATTATTCAGAATTATGCAAATTTTATAATTTTTTACAAACAAAATGTGCAGATTTTACAAATAAATATGCAGATTTTACAAATGTGCAGATTTCACAAATAAATATGCAGATTTTACAATCATTAAGAATTATGCAAGTTTTATTTTTACAAACAGAAAATTATGCAGATTTTACAAAAAAATATGCAGGTTTTACAGAAAATTATGCAGGTTTTACAAAGAATTATGCAGATTTTACAAATAATTATTCAGAAATGTAAATATACTTTTTTACAAACAAAAATGTATGCAGATTTACAAATGATTATTCAGATTTTACAAAGAATTATGCAGATTTTAAAAAGAATTTGCAGATTTTACAAAGAATTTGCAGATTTTACAAAGAATTATGCAGATTTTACAAGGAATTATGCAGATTCCCTAAAATTATACATAAATATGCAAATGAAATTAAAATGAGACAGATTTTTCAAATGTGCATATTATACAAATATGCAAATTATGTCAAAGTTATCTTATAATTGTATGCAAATACAATACGAATTATGCAAATGCAATTAACTTTATGTATAACTAATAAACAAATCAAATCAAAGCTTTTGCAAATAATAAATGTAAAAATTACACAGTTATTTTATTCCCAATTATTCTTATTTCAAATTATTCATTTCTTTCCAGGATTACTTGCTGGCCATTCCATCCGATCAATACGACGAAGATGTCCTTCAGCCTCTTCCGCTGGACAAATCTGCTGATTTCATCACTCAGTGTGGACAGAACCACTTCTACCTTGATGACCACACTGAAGGTCTTTATAACTCATTTCTACTTTATTAATACATTAGAATTAAAAATTAATTTGTTCCAAAAATTGTATTTAGGTTTTTGCCGCTATGCCGTCTTCTCGCTAACCTCGGAGTACAACAATGGTGGCTTGCAATGTGACTGTGATGTGGATGGTTCACTAAGCTTCGAGTGCCACCAATTTGGTGGTCAGTGCCCTTGCAAAGACAACGTTATTGGAAGGACATGTACCGAATGCCGCACCGGTCACTATTCGTTCCCCGATTGCAAACCGTGCAATTGTCCATCAACCGCTGTGTGTCATCCGAAGACTGGCGCTTGCATCTGTCCACCAAGGGTCACTGGAGCCGAGTGTAACCGGTGTTTAAGCAACACTTATGGTTTTGACCCGATCATCGGTTGCGAAGTAAATTTGCCGAATTTTTAATATACTTTCTTGATTTAATATAAATATTAGTCTGAATTAAAATATGTATTTGTTTTAGGAGTGTGATTGCAACGCTCTTGGAGTAATCCGTGGGAACCTCCAGTGTGATCTTCAAACTGGATTATGCGAGTAAGTAACATAAAAGTATAGAAAGAAACCGATTCTGTACATTGTATACCAGATTTTGCAAGTTTCTTGCAATGCAAGATATTGCAGTGCAAGATTTCAATAGATTACCTATAGGAAAACTTGCACGCAATATCTACTTGCCGCAATAAAGTTGCGAAAGTAATGTCTCTTAAAATATTCATCTACCCAAGTATTTAGCAGAGTCTGCAAGTTTCTTGCATGCAAGATGTTGCGGTGCAATATGTCAATGGTCAGCATATAGGAAAACTTGCGTGCAATAGCTAATGGCCGAAGTGAAAAAATTAACCTTTGTAACATTTGCAACTTTATTGCTGCAAGTTTCTATTGCGTGCAAGTTTTGTTATAGGTATCCTATTGAAAAGTTGCACCGCAATATCTTGCATTGCAAGAAATTTGAAGAATTTGTCAAACATTTCGGGAAAATGTGGAACATTTATTTATAACCAAGTGGGTGTTGTATGCAATTTTATATTGCAGGGCAACATCTTGCAGGGCAACATCTTGCACGCAATAAACTTTCAAAGACAACATTTGTTGAAAAATTTCATAGGGAGGTTACTTCAAAAAATTAAAAATTTCAAAGTACACGACTTTAACAACTTTGTTGCTGCACGCAAGTTTTCCTATTCGTAACCCATTGGAAAGTTGCACAACAATATATTGCATTGCAATAAAATTGCAAAATCCTGCAACTTTGTGTGGGAAAAATATAGAAAGTTTCTTTATAGATGCAAGTCGGTATATTGCATGCAATGTTATATTGCAGTGCAATTTCTTGCATGCAACAAACTTTCATATACAAAATCTAGGGAAAATTCAATGTGCAAGACTTTCGCAACTTTATTGCTAAGAGAAGATGTTGCGTGCAAGATTTCGTATAGGTATACAGTTGAAAAGTTGCACCGCAATATGTTGCATTGCAAGAAATTGAAACACCTGTCAAACATTTGCGGAAAAATTGCAGGAACAAGGTTGTTACTTTATAGTTGCATGTCGGTGTTGCATGCAATGATATATTGCAGTGCAACATGTTGCACGCAAGAAACTTGCAAAGACCACATTTGGGGACCATTTTCAAAGTACTTTTGAAGAGATATTGCAATTTAATAAGAAATTTTAAGGTGCTCGATTTTCGCAACTTTATTGCTGCAAGTCGCTATTGCGTGCAAGTTTTCCTATAGGTATCTCATTGAAAAGTTGCACTGCAATATCTTGCATTGTAAGAAACTTGCAAAACTCCCTAAAAATATTGCCAAACCTATTATTTTCATATCCTTCATTATACCACAAGCTATTTGAAGCCTATTAGTGACACTATCTTTGATTTCCAGTTGCAAGAACAACATTGTTAGCCGCAAATGCGACCGATGTCGTCCCGGTTACTGGGCTTTCCCCTTCTGCCAACTGTGCAACTGCGACTTGCGCGGAACCAAAACCGAGATCTGCGATCCTGACACCGCTGTTTGCTTCTGCAAGGTCCTCTGTCTATTTCCATCAGCTACTATAAAATATTTTTCTTTTTTCAACGGTGTCATTTTTTAACCGCGTAACGCAGGAAAATGTTTACGGAGCCGAATGCAGCGAATGTACGCCGGGAACTTTCAACTTAGAGGAAAAGAATCCTTCTGGATGTACCAAGTGCTTCTGCTTTGGAAGATCAGAACGATGTTCCAGTTCTTATTTGTTCTGGTACCAAGTAAGGGAACTGGAAGGTTGGCGTGTCGCGGCTCTTCTCGTCGGACAAACGACGGTCCACGAATACCCGGCAACCGATGAACTTGCGGTGACCAATGGTCAAATAGTGACCGATATTCCTTTTGACCTTCCTCTTGGGTCTTATTATTACTTCATGGCTCCTGATGAATATCTGGGAAATAAAGTCACATCATACGGTGGCAAAATTAGTTACGTCATCGAGTACGCGAACACGAAGAGGGACGCGGGAGCATCGGTCCTCGAGCCTGAAGTTATCCTGATGGTTTGTGAATAAATGCTCTTATAATGAAGGATGCTATAGTGAGGGAAATTGATGGTGGAATGTGATTGGTTGCAGGGAAATAATTTAACTCTGGTTTACGAACACGGAGAGCAAGCGGTGGAGAAAGAGGCTTTTCACGTGGAAGTGGAACTGCGCGAGTGGAACTTCAGACACTTGTCGCGGGCCGCTGTGACGAGAGAACAGCTGATGCAGGTTCTAGCGTACCTGGATAAACTGTACTTGAAGGCTACGTACCATACGTCTAGTGCAGAAGCAAGGTAACGGTGGAATTTGGCTTAATTCCGTACGCAAACATCTCGTAAAAAGGTGTTCGTCACGCGTTGTTTGACACAACCGCAGCGCAACTCGTCACACATTAATTTACAAAACAACTCGTCACAAATGAAACTACACAAAACAACTCGTCACAAATGAAACTACACAAAACACTCGTCACATGAAACTACACAAAACAACTCGTCACACATTAAGCTACAAAACAACTCGTCACACATTAAACTACACGAAACAACTCGTCACACATTAAGCTACAAAACAACTCGTCACACATTAAACTACACAAAACAACTCGTCACATTAAACTACACGAAACAACTCGTCACGCATTAAACTACTCGAAAGAACTCGTCACATTTAACAACACGAAACAACACGAAACAACTCGTCACAATAACCTACACGAAACAACTCGTCACAATAACCTACACAAAACAACTCGTCACGCATTAAACTACACAAAACAACTCGTCACACATTAAACTACACAAAACAACTCGTCACATGGAACTACTCAAAACAACTCGTCACATTAAACTACACAAAACAACTCGTCACGCATTAAACTACTCGAAAGAACTCGTCACATTTAACAACACGAAACAACTCGTCACAATAACCTACACGAAACAACTCGTCACAATAACCTACACAAAACAACTCGTCACGCATTAAACTACACAAAACAACTTGTCACATTAGACAACACAACTTGTCACATTAAGCAACAAAACTCGTCACACAAGCTACAAAACAACTTGTCACACCTTAGTTGCAAATTCAAGTTGATAAGTAATTAATTTTTGAAAACAGTGTTCAATATGTATACAGTCAACCCAAAATAGTGACTTCAAGTAGTAGTTGACTGTAAAAAAACTACTTTATTCTATTTTATCTGGTTTTCAGGTTGACTCGCGTGACGTTGGACATCGCGAACGAAGAGGGCCGTGGTGCTTCCTCCTCTCAAGCCGTTTCCGTAGAACAATGCCAGTGTCCTCCGAACTACCAGGGCACTTCCTGCGAGGACTGTTCCAAGGGCTACTTCCGGTCCCAAACTGGACCTTTCGGTGGCTTCTGCATACCTTGCAACTGCAACAACCACGCGGAGTCTTGCGATCCCATAACCGGAGCTTGCATTGTAATAATTTCCATTATTAGTATATAGCAGGGAACTCTGGCATAGGAAGTGACATCACAGGTGGGCGTGGCCTATTTGTGCCATGCTCAGATAGGACTGAATAATTCATATTTCTCGTTCTATGACATCACCGGGAGTGGAAGGAACCAGTTAGTCTCTGATGACCAATCATGGCAGGGCAAAAATATGCCACGCCCACCTGAGACGTCAATAAATACCCCATAATTCCCTGCTATACTACTTCCATTACTTGCCATTTAATTGCCATTTTAATTCCAATTTCATCCGTATATATAAAATATACAAATTTCCAATTTAACATGGCACTCTGGCGTAGGAAGTGACATCACAGGTGGGCGTGGCCAATTTATGCCCTGCCGTGATTGGTCGAATATGTCTCGCTCTATGACATCACTGGGAGAGAGAGTAGCCATCTAGTATCTGATGACCAATCACGGCAGGGCAGAAATAGGCCACGCCCACCTGTGACGTCACTTCCTACGTCAGAGTTTCCTGCTATACTACTCCCATTAATTGTCATTTTAATTGCTATTTCAATCTATACATAAAATATAAAAATTCCAATTTAATTTCTGTAATAATAACATTTTCTTTAAACTTATGTCTTAGAATTGCGGACATAACACGAAGGGAACTCACTGCAACGAATGCATCGAAGGCTTCCACGGCGACGCTACCTTCGGTTCCCCGAACGACTGCCTCATCTGCGCATGCCCAGAACCGGTGTCATCCAACAAGTAATAGTTAAAAATATTATTCAGATAGTTATTTATTTTAAGATAAAAATAATAAAAATATTGAAACAGCTTCGCGACAAGTTGCGAGTTGTCGTTGAGCGGGTTGAACATTCGCTGCGTGTGCAAACAAGGATATACAGGGGCAAGATGTGATTAGTAAGTACTAATAGCTTCCTGATAGTAAGTAGTTAAATTGGTTAAAGACAGGAATTAATAATTATTTGGTTTTGATTTAAATAGCTGTGCCGCGGGCTTTTACGGCAGACCGACAGTCATAGGAGATTATTGTAAGCCGTGTAGGTGCAATGAGAACATTGATACAAATAGTATTGAAAGTTGTGATACTGTGACTGGAGAATGTCTGCAATGTTTGAATAACACTCACGGTGCTGCGTGCGAGATCTGCAAACCGGGATTTTTTGGAGATGCCATCAGCAAGAAGAACTGCAAGCGTAACTATGAATATTTAAATGTTTTATAGTTCTATATAATATTGTTACTGTTTTTGCTAATAATAATATATAACAGAATGCCGTTGCAATCAATGCGGAATTCGTGAATGCCACCATCAGACTGGAACCTGCATTTGCAACCCGAACGTTGAAGGCGAATCGTGCGACACATGCCGAGTACTGTACCGATATAATATCTTATATTAATCCAAGTATCATTTATTTAATAATTCCCATTTATTATTAATTTATTAATTTTATTTCATTCCAGCCTGGATATTGGGGATTTGAATCTTGCGAAGGTTGTATCCCTTGCGATTGCAGCCACGGTGCCGACGGCCATCAGTGTGATGTTGAAACGGGACAGTGCGAGTGTAAGAATGGTGTTGATGGAAGGACATGTGACCGTTGCCTACCTGGATATTGGAATTTGGGACCAAATGGGTGTAAAGGTAATATAATTATATTAAAACAAATTCAAAACTTGTCTCGCTAAACTTAACCTAACCTAGGACCATGCCTAACCTACAACCGAGCCTAACCTAGGACAGAGCCTAATTAGAATCTAACCTACAACCGAGCCTAACCTAGGACCGAGCCTAATTAGAACCTAACCTAGAACCTAACATAGAACCTAACCTAGAACTGAACCTAACCTAGAACGAAACCTAACCCAACTTACAACCTAACCTAACTTAGAACCGAGCCTAACCTACGACCGAGCCTAACATAGAACCTAACCTAACCTAGAACCTAACATAGAACCTAACCTAGAACTGAACCTAACCTACAACCTAACCTAACCTAGAACCTAACCTAGAACTGAACCTAACCTAGACCCTAATAGAACCGAACCTAACCTAACCTAGGACCGAGCCTAACCTAGGACCGAGCCTAACTTAGAACCGAGCCTAACCTAGAACCGAGCCTAACCTAGAACCGAGCCTAACCTAGAACCGAGCCTAACCTACGACCGAGCCTAATTAGAACCTAACCTAGAACTGAACCTAACCTAGAACCTAACGTAGAACCTAACCTAACTTACAACCTAACCTAGAACCGAGCCCAACCTACTACCGAGCCTAAGCTAGAACCTAATCTAAGCTAAAACCTAACCTAGAACCTAACCTAGAACTGAACCTAACCTAGACCCTAATAGAACCGAACCTAACCTACAACCAAGCCTAACCTAGGACCGAGCCTAACCTAGAACCTAACGTAGAACCTAACCTAACTCACAACCTAACCTAGAACCGAGCCTAACCTACGACCAAGCCTAACCTAGAACCTAATCTAACCTAAAACCTAACATAGAACCTAACCTAACCTAGAACCTAACATAGAACCTAACCTAGAACTGAACCTAACCTACAACCTAACCTAGAACCTAACATAGAACCTAACATAGAACCTAACCTAGAGCCTAACATAGAACCTAACCTAGAACTGAACCTAACCTAGACCCGAAACTAACCGAGCTTACAACCTAGCCTACGACCGAGCCTAACCTACGACCGAGCCTATCCTAGAACCTAATCTAACATAAAACCTAACCTAGGTAACATAGAACCTAACATAGAACCTAACCTACAACCTAATCTAGAACCGAACCTAGCCTAACCTAGAACCTAACCTAACCTATACTAGAACCGAACCGAACCTAGAACCGAGCCTAACGTAGAATCTAACCTAACCTAGAACCTAATCTGCCTAACCTAGAACTGAACCGAACCTTGACCCTAACCTAGAACCCAACCCAAACCTAGAACTTAACCTAATATATTTTTGGTGGTAGTTGATGACCGCCACCACCACGAGGACACCACGACACAATTTGACATGATCATGTGACTTTTTCCTATAATTCCAGAGTGTAAATGTAAGCAGAGTTACTCTACGGGAGGAACTTGCAACCCTTACACGGGTCGTTGCGAATGTCTTCCGGGTGTCGTCGGCGACAGATGCGACAGTTGTCCTCACCGGTGGGTCCTTGTTGGAAATGTTGGTTGCCAAGGTAAGAAATAAGCCTAATTTGCATGTAGGATAATAATAAGTATGTATACAAAATTAAAGAATGGAAATAAATTACAGAATGCGGTCTTTGTATCCATACATTGCTGGATGATCTGGACGCGTTACACCTTTCGTACGATGTTGTGTGGAAGGAAATCCAAGGGGTAGCTGTTATCCAGTTTGCCTACACCAGATTGGCTCATGTTAACAGGACTGTGGATGAATTATGGGTAATAACATTATTACTAATTAAATTCTTTATTTTTATAACCGAAAATAATTTTATTCGAATGTTTAGACTTATTGGACACCCTGTATATTTATACCATACTTTCAATATTATTTATATAAAGAATAATATATGCTAGTAATTTAAAATTATTATGAGATTAAAAAAACTATAGTGTTTCCACACTCAAGGTTGCAGTAATTTTCAAAACAAAATTAAACATAAACCATCTAAAAATTAACAAATTTCCTCAATAACCTCACTATGTTATTGTAAATAGTATAAGTAATAGTTTAGATGATTGCGGTTAAGTTGGCAGTAATTTTTCAGCCATTTTTAATGAGCGTTTGAAATTATATGTGCTGCAACCTTGACTGTGATCCTACTATAGTTTCAGTTATTTCCTTATTTCTCGCAACAGGAAGGTGTAAAATATACTTTGGTGGTTGGTATTTGTTAGGGTAAGTTTAAGAAGAGTTAAGGTGACTGATTAATGCAGTGGCGCCACCTAGTGTTCATTTTATGGATTAAAACCGATTTCCGGCTAATTCTACCATTTTTAATGTTTTAAAGCTTTGATAAATGTTTAAATGGAAGAAAAATATTACTCATTTTATTTTTATATAATTTAATAAAGAATACTTTAGAGTATTACCAGTATTTCCATAAGGTTGCAGCAATTTTCCTATTATTGTCTCTATTTTATATTGATTTTTACTGCAACCTTGAACGCGGACCGACTATAGTTTCCGTAATTTCCCTGTTTCTCGCTGTAAAAATTTGTAAAAAATACTTTGAGGGTTTCTATTTGTTAGGGTATGTTTAGGAAGAGTTAAGGTGTTTGATTGATGCAGTGGCGCCACCTGGTGGTCATTTTATGAATTAAAACCGATTTTTTGGCGAATTCTCTCATTTTATTCATTTTAATTGGTTTAAAAAATAGTAAATAATTATGGTTATGTCAAATTGCATTCGTTTTATGTTTAGTTAAGGTGCTTTTAGTGTTTATTAAAGGATTTAACTGGTTTTTAATTATTTTTCGCAGCCCAAAGTGAATTCGCTCATTTCCGATAAGACGGCCATCGACTTGCTTCCTCTCGAAATAAAACTAGAAGCGGTGGAACAGGAAAGTATTCAACTTGAGGCAAAGGTAATATTGAACTGGGATTGTCTGTTATAAGTAAATAATATGGGGATTAAATAGAAATTAATTAAATTTAGGCTGAAAGAGTAAAAGATCATTCGAACAAGACGATGCACGATGCGGATAAAACACGTCAAGATGCTCTTGAAGTTGAACAACTAATTCGAGATACCATCAAGGAAGTACAGGGTTAGTTCCTGTTGAGTATTATTATATTTAGCTATTATTAATACTATTATTGGTTGATTTTTTCAGGAATAGTTGATGAAATCCTGCGGCTTGTTCTCGGATTGGTTCACGGTTCCGGTCCGAACATTGACCGTATCATCGCGGAAGCCGAGAAGATGCTGGCAGAGATTAAAGCAAGGAATTTTACTCCACAAAAAGAGAAATCTGACCTTGAACTTCAGGAAGCAATAGACCGTGAGAATTATTGAATTTTAAATTGGAATTTAAATAACAAATCGGTGATTTTAGACTGGGAAACCTGTGTATGTTGACCATTCATGGTTCCATAAAAATAAGGTAAAATTCAACATCTGGACAACATATATAAAAATACACTGATAAAGAATATTATTACTCCATACATACTTTTAGGTTTTTGAAAAATTATAGTAGTTTTTATTGAAATATATAATAATTTTAAAATGCAATGAATTTTTCTTAAATTATATTTATTAATGAAACATAATTAACAATATTTGTTAATGAAACATAATTACATTATTTGTTAATAAAACATAATTACAATATTTATTATTAAAACATAATTACAATATTATTTAAATATAATTTCAATATTTATTAATTAAACAAATACAATATTATTAAAATATAATTACAATATT
>JAQFZQ010002710.1:0-12896 GCA_034696005.1 Glomeris marginata | reverse complement strand
AGAAATCGAAATATTAATCAGTGTCAGTATAGAAGCATAATACTCAGTTAAACACTTGTAAAGGTAACAAGACACATGAGCTTCCCACAGGAAACTGTACGTGTCTCTGCATGTGAACCCAGTTGCAGTGTTTTATGAGAATTTGGTGAGAATCCATTTTTATCAGTGTGGACTTTTAATTGTATGTTCAAAAATTATAATGAACATAATTCAATTCGTCTATCATGTGTTTATTGCTTAGCGTATTAAAAAGTATAAATACCCTGCATATTATATTATAATGTCAGGTGTCAGATTCTATTTACACTAGTGTAAATATGAACCATATGTTTAAATACAATTTTGGAAAAAGGCAGAAATGTTTGCTTAGAACTCGGTTGCGTACAGTCGGAATAGCAAGAAGCTGTCTATATATAATAAGTGTGTTAGTATATAGGTGTTGGGTGTTTGTGGGGAGGACCAATTGTGAATTCCATTGGCGTGCGACTATCGACTCTCGGACCCGCGAGAGAGAGAGAGCACATTTGGGCAGTGAACGCGACGAGTGTCCAAATTTCATTTGCCACACTCCCGGCCCCAACGACACCCATCCTTTTATAAACGAATCGATCCCGACTTCCTACATTCATTAATCTATGGGCATTCCTACAGTTATAAGTATAGGCAAGACACCCTTTCTCTATAATACAATTAAGGGTCTGTCCATTATTACTTCATATCGAGTATATTACAGTCCTGTTACTATAGCTTGTCCAAGTTGGGGAACGAGTATCGATGATTCCGGAAATGGGTTGATTAATCGATGAATCGGCTGTGGTGCGCTAACGAGGGAAGAGCGCGTGCTGCATGCATGGATGATGCTGCTGACGTAGCACCATGTCACCTTTTTTTAATTCCTCGCCTTCACTTAATGGAGGTGAATTGACCCGTGGGACGAAATTAAGCCTAACGCCGACCGCGTGCTTCGGCTATGGAAGACCGCGACTGTGAAGCGCAGACGCCCTCAATTTGCTCCCTGACCGTTTGCATGCAGATGCATATCTCTATATATACACTGTACCTACCTATATGACCTATATAACTGGTTATGTTTCGCGTTGCAATATTTTCGCGCTATTCGCGAATATTACAATCCAGCGCAATTTATGGTAATAGTGAAATTAAGTAGCCAGCAAATTTAATTCAATACAGTATAGGGGAGACCGGGGTAAGTTGGCCAATTTTGAACATCCTATTTTTTTTTCTAGCTTCAGAGCACAACTGGAAAAGTTTGATTTTGAACAATAATAGTAAACCCTTCACAGAAAACTGATTTTACTTATGCAATTAGATACAAACAGAACTTGCAAAAAAAACATTCTCTGTCGGAAGAATTTATCATTAAACACCTTCATTGTTTGTGGCATCTGTACTGTTGTGTTCCCAGCAGTGATGTGAGGGAGCATTGCTGGCCTGCCAATTACAAGGCAACTCTGTAAATTTCAAATGTAAATAACTCTGGATAGCTTTGTCAGATTTGGCTTATGTTAACATGCAGATTTTATATTTGCTATAGATGTCTAGTCCATTTCTTAAATTTACCAAGGAATACTAATATGGGGTTATGGAAGCGCAACTGCTGCGGTTGGCCGTACGCGATGTGTTAGGACAAAGGAGCCGACGATTCAAAACACCATGACGTCATACGCTTTTGCTGTAATTATCCATTACTGTCGATCAATTTACATATTGAAGACTGACCTCACCTTATTTGTGATTGACTAATCTTCCAATTTGGCCTGCAATTTGAATCCCAATTTCGTCAAAATGGCGGGTGCGAAAGCAATACAAGCGTGGGTATCTGGCAAAACACGTATTTCCAGATGTTTTAGGCATGTATTAAATAGCTGTTGTGTATATTTTGTCAAGGGTGGTTATATTTATTACAAAATCATGTTGAAATAGTTTAAATAATAATTATAGCTAAACGCGATGACGAAATGCATTTGTCCCCACACATCGCGTACGGCTAACCGCAGCAGTTGCGCTTCCTAACCCCATATTAGTATTCCTTGAATTTACACTATAGGGAGAGCGCTCGATCTGCGAGGTTTTCGGATTAAGAAAGAAAAAAGAACTTCACCCCTTCCCATTGTTGAAAAGTGGAAATTCTAAGGGAAGGGGCGGAGCATTTGTTCCCCTACTTAATCTGAAACCTCGCAGATTCCAGCGCTCGCACTATACCCTTCTATCTTGCCTATCAAGCATTCTAGATTTTCGAAAACCATAATGGAACTTTCGAAAGTCACCAAAACACACATGATCAGATGTCCCATAACGTGCAGGTCATGTTATATACAATACTTTTTTATGTTTTATTAGTGATTACTTTCAGTTTTATTAGTGCTGCAATGCCTTGGTGAATCACCCTGTATAATGAGCATCTTATTACAGGCTATACAACAAACGTCCCATACTTTCCTGCAGAGCTTGTTTACATGTCATTCAAATTCACAGCTGTATATATTTCATAAAGCCAGCATCTGCAGATAATCTGAATTTTATTTCATCCAAAGTATGGTTTAATAATTAATTGTATTAATTATGTGCATGATGTGTTAAACCTTGTATAAACTTGTATTTCAACCGTTATAATAATGCTGAAAAATGTTGGGATGTAATGCACCGTGACATTATGCAATTAACATGTCTCATAAATCCGTTTATGTTTATATTGTACTACTGCGTATAGCTTGTTCATTATTTTCAACAAATATATTTGCTTCCTGCTGAGGGTTCAGGCTATTTCTCTCTCTATTTAGTATACTGCTATAGAAGTTTCCAGATTTCGTGATCTTTTCAGCTAGCAAACTGTCGTAAATATTTGCTTCCTTGTTAACCCCCCTCCCCTTCACCCTTACCCACAAAAACATGTTGAGGTTTTTACTTGCAAAGTAAATTCATGTTGGCACTGCACACGAAAATGTAATTGCGTTGTATATTTCTGGTAAATATCATCAATTGGTTGTTTTTAGACAGTCTGAAATGGCAGAGTGAACAGGCAGTGAAGCACGCCCTCTGCCGGTGGCTTTGTGTACTGTATGCTCGACTCGTTGCACGCATGCGCGTTGGGAATTAAGCAATTTGCGCCCTTAAATGCGCCCGAGGACATTAGTTTTGGCCCAAACTTAAAATTGATCAATATTACTACAGTGGGCTTATGACCCAATGACATTGCATGCCCTTTGGTACTAATAGGAGCATGCATTTGCATCTCAAAGTATTTGTTTTTTGGTGAAGTCCCACATTAATGATTATTATCTGAAAAGAATTGAAGCAGAATTTTTCTAATAAATGCATACAAGTGCTGTTATAGGCAATAACAGGTCATCTTTATAATTTGACCTGCATAAAATAGTGCATAATAGAGCGTATAGAAGCAATATATAGGGTGAAATTGTGGAATCGTTTTATTGCTTGAGTGCTACTTTATTTGTCACTTATAGCTTTTCTCGATCCACTTCTTGTATGGCTTGCAATTAAAGCCAGCCATGTTATTGCTAATTATACGACAGCCAATGATTGCCAAGCTCTTTATGGCATGATGGCTCTGGCAATTTACCTTCAGTCTTCCTTCTGACCACCTGCATAACTTTTCTTTGATGCACCATTATAAATTTCTGGTATTTTTTATTATTCATATATAGGATGCTATAATAATTTATTCCACTGAACTCACATTTTTCTGACCCGGTTTTCTGCCAAGGTGATATACCATATAAATACCGGTATCCATAAATTCTTTAAGAAATAAAAAAAAATAAAGAAATACTGTAATAATACGCACCTGTAAAACATTTGGTTATATAAAAACTAATCAGAGTGCATAGTGTATAAAACATTTTGCGCCTGTATAAGATATTCATCTCTAAAATTGAAATTAATTTTCTTAATCTCAATGCAGAGGTGAAAAATATATAGAAAATGATTGTTGACATTATTAGGGAGGGAATTTTGAGTCACCCGTGTGTGATTTACCCCTGAATGGTGCTTATGAAGGCCTGTATATATGGTTTTGCAAATTACAAATTGTGTAATTAACAGTTTGGGAGCAAGTGTTGGTAACGACAGTGGTGGTAGGATTTTTATTGGTTGCGTTGAGGGAGCTTTCGATTTTTACGAGCAATTTTTGCTATATATGTGTAATTAAGGGGTGATTCGGATGCGAATTGCGACGCGAACAAGTGTGAACATGTGAATCGTAATGTTTGCAACATGTAAATCGTCTGCTTTTCCTCTCCGATCAATTCCACCATCCTATTGACTTTTTTGTGCACTGCTATTTTAGCCTTTACGTGTCAATTAGACATTTCTCCAGCTTCATTTTGCATGCAACTGCCGCAAGTCGCAGCCGCATCGCTTTATTGTAGCGGCTATATGGAAACCTATAGCTTCAGCGTTCCGAAATAGAGTGGAAAAAATGAACTGTGACATTCTGTAACTAACTTTTATATATTTTCTGAAAAACTTTGTTTCTTGTTTTGAGGAAAGAAAAAATCATGTAACATTGAATAATAATGGGAATGATTTTATTATTCCTGCAGCGATTGAAATTTAAATTCGAAATTGAAAGATCAAAAAATACGTTTCTGTTATTCAGCTTGGGGCTTTATATTTGACCAATTCGCCTGCAGATGCCCAATTGATATGCAACGTTGGCCAGCTGACCCAAGTGAATTTTTCTTTCTTGGTTGGTAGTGTACAAAATTCATGAAACTTTTGTGTGCGATTTTCGATTTTTTTTTTTTCAAACACGTTCACTGTGCAGGCAATTTATTTATATAGTGATTCGTGCATGCCCTGCAAATGTCACCTTTTACATTTCCGATCACATCTCCCAAAAATCCCACCGAACCCAAAGCCCTTGTTGTTTCTTCTAAAGCCCACACATATTTCATCTCCCACACTAAATCACATTTTTTGCCTATAATTTGTGTTGCAAAATGTCCTCGAACCAACCCCCATTTATTAAACAAAATGTAGTTAATTTCCCGAAATAATCATTATAGGATTTCGATTGCATACTATATTGTACAATACGTGAATTTGCATAAATAAGACTCAATTTATGGAATAATTGACGATGCGGTTTTGTTTCTCTGTGCAGGCTTTCTTTATATTGTTGCAAAAGCTCGTTCAAAAGTGTGGCCAATCACATTTTTTGGAGCAGTAATCTCATCTCATTTGTAGGCGGAAAACGAACTCTGCACACACACTACACTTCCCCCTATTTTGCCCAATATACCCTCCCATCTGACATAAATGGAGTGATTATTGGAAAAAATCCCCTCCTTTTAGATCCACCTTCTGCTCCAAGTTTATTTGTAGATTTGCGATTTGCCAAAAAATCTTTGATCCTAATCGTTCTTTGCAATTTCACCGAAATTCTTATATGGGTTATTTTTAAAATCTCATTCCTGGTGAAGTCTTAATTGCATCTTTCTAAATAGTTAGTATTTTTTATATGAAGTGTTATTTTCCGAAACAATAGCGAAAAAAGTAGCTAATTTTTAAATTACTTTCTGCATTAATTCTGATTTTTTTTACCTTATTCTCATAATATCCAGTTGAATCGTTTTTCGAGGCTGCGCTTCAATTAACTACAGTGGCCCCTTGTGCAATAATGTGATTCTAATTTGAATGTAGGCATAATGATTGAAATTTGCGGTGACTTTTTATTTTGAAGCCACTTCAATTGTTCGCCTTGGCACACCTCTGCATACATTATAGAGTTGAAGTCGAATTTGCATATTTTGATAGAAGGGTGGGCATATAAGTTGATTTGATTCTTGAAATGGCTGCTTCTACACTTATGTGTAATTTCTATCCTCTATTTTAATCACACACACTTTTATTGTCACCCATCCGTCATATGAAATGGAGCAAATTTGCATGTATAGTTTTGCTTTGATATGGCACTCTTTAGCCTCAGGTGCAACTCAGATGGCAAAATGGCGGTGCAATCATTTATTGAGGGGAAAGAAATGGCGGCCATTTGCAAAAACGACCAAACTCTTGCTGCATGGGCCTGGCCGGGCCTGGCCCCAAACCCCTTCAAAACCCTTTCCCTCCTCCTCCTGCCCCCCAGATACCACTTGCCTCATTTGCATATGCTTCCCATGGCGATAAATAACGAAATAATGCGGTGCCATGGCACTTTATGCAGAAATTGCATCCAAGCCTAAAGCCACTCAACAATTACATATGCACTGTTCTCGTTAAACATTTATTTAAAACGGTGTAGGGGAAATAGCTCGACTATTAATAATTGCCTACATTTGTCGGAAATCATCTGTTTTTCCCTCGTATTAATTGACGTCATTATCCAAGTCATTTACATGGTTTATTAATCGGCATAGCGAGTCTTTTTCATTTCAACACCTGTGGCTAATATTGAAATAAACGTATACCAGAAACTAGTTTGCACATTTAAAATATTTATGTGTAGAATTTGAATTTGTTATTAATGTACACCGCATGCAACAAGACTACCACCTTCGAATTATGCAAATAAAGTTTGCGTATGAAATACAAACCTGTCTGAAGTCAAAAAGATCACCTATTATATGCCAACTTTATTTGCAAACACCAGGGGGTGTTGCAGTCAGTTAGTTGCTTATTAGTTTTCAGTCTGAACAACATATAATTTTAAAATCAAAGTTTTTAACTTTGTTGCAATTACACAAAGCATTTTATTTGTAAGAAATTTAAAAAAATATTTGCATTAGAAAATACAATAACTGCATGTAATAAAAATGGGTTTTCATGGCACATATAGAAAATAAATGCTTGTCCATCCAATTTACAAATGTAATTAAAATAAAAATTTATGATGAATTTTAAAAACTAATCCACCATAATTGAAGCACAATCTCGAAAAACGATTCAAAATAACATGACAATAAAATGTTATTTGCTAAATATCATTCCTGATTCTATCCTGCATTATAGTATTATTAGTTTTTATTATTTATTGAATGTTACTTTGCAAGGAATAAAAAATGTAGGGTATTTTAGTGTCTATATTATCATTTTCAGTGCGCAGTTGAATCGTTTTTTTCGAGGCTGCTCTTCTATTGTAAATTCACTTGTTTGTTCTAAATAAGGTACGAAATTAAATGTAATAACTTGCAATAATTATTTTAATATATAGTGTCTTCTGCTTTCCCTTAATTCCAGTTTTATAAATATTAATCAGTACTGTTCATAATTTAAAAATTATGTTGTTATTCTAGTTGTAATTGTGCTGTAATTTTGCTATACAGTTACATATGTAAAATAAGACTTTGGGATTTTGATGGAGGTATAGGGGAACTTTTGTCATTCCGACAATGACTATGCCAATATCAATGTTATATACGGTGTGCAATGGCGGATGATTTGAATCACGTGACGTCGGCCATGTTGGCATGCTCACAGCAGGCAGTTGCATGCGGATTTTGCTTTTTCCGCTTTTTGCCGCCCTTGTCTGATCTACTTTTCCACTTTCTCATGTTTGACCCCCTGCGAAGTCGCAAATTAATGTGTAAATATCGCCAAACTCGGTGTCAGTGTCGTTTCTGGATGCGGTGTAATACTGAAAGTCATTCTTCCTTCCAATGATCCCTTGATTTAAAACCATGCAGCCCTTCTCACTTCTGTCTATGTCTGCCTACTCTAATCGAAATGCAGCCAACATTTTCCAACTCCATCAATTATTATGCCAATCTTTTTTTTTTAATTCTCCTTCTTTCGATTCAACAAATGGAAAATGAAAACCCTCCCAGCTATAAATGACTTTTTATTGTTAAAAGAAAAATTATGCACGTCGTAAAAATATTGAGGTCAGGACGAAATAAAACTTTCACAATCAAAAATTATTTGTTTTCTTGTAATATTGAGCAGTAAAAAATTACTGTTTTTATTCCTCATATGAATTACTGATGCTATAAAAATACCTTATGAGTTATTGGTGACATGTGTAATGATGAATTTACGTTTTTGTAGTTTATATAATTTATACAACGCCTTCTGGTGGTGCCAGGTGGAATTGCAACTCGGTGACTGCACATGGGTTTATAATAATCAATTCAAATCTTCTTAATAAATAAGAATGCACTTGATATTTGATCCTAAACAATAGAAAACGTGATTCGTGCAAATGAACTCCCATGTAGGTCTTCTGTAAGCTGTATTATAATAGAAATTGTGTAACATAAATGGAATTTTGTTTAGAAAATGATTAATAGTTAAGGAAATTTTACATACACCACGCACGTTTTGGTTGTATCATTTATGGTATTGTTTGTAACAACACCGGTATAAACAAATCTAAAGTTGTTGTAGGAGTCGTTTTATGGTGCCAGGTGGATCCGGTTGTAGATGTCCCCTCCCCAACCCACAACTTTGCACAAACTACAAAAACACCGTGTGCAATATACAAATAAATCGTGAATAACTAATGATAGAAATAACGTAGAAGTGTATACTATATGTACAACGCGAGAAAATGGAGAAAGATGGCCGTCATTTTAGGAAATTGAGCTAAAAAGTCGAGAATGAAGCGTTTGCAAACGTGTTGTGAATTCTTGGGCCAGGCAAAATTTATGGCGGCGCAAGGATTATGCTAATCACATGCTGTTTTTTTTCCCCTTTTACATTTTTAAAACATTAAGCGAACGGCTCGTAAAGAATGCGAAAAGTCGACGCTTATGCAACAACATCCTCCACTAATCTTCACCGGATCAAATTTACTTTTCTCATTTTCCCCCCTTAATTCTAGCAATTTAGAACCTGTAATTATTTTAATCTGTATACCATTGGGTAAGTTGATTCAATTGTGTTGTTCTTGGAAAAACAAATGATCACTGCACAGAAAATCATACAAGGCAGTAATATGATTTTGGGAATAACTTATTCGTCAAAATTGTTAGTTGAATCTTTTTTACTAAGTTTTTCAAGGCTTTGCTTGCATAAAACTGGTCATTCATTATGTGTGTGAGTGAGTCATAGGTATTTACTTCAAAACGAGCCCACCAGGGGCGTTGCTGTGTAACTCGGTCTGTTCAAGCATTGAAAGGACCTAGTTGCATAGTGGCGCCATCTGTAGCTATTATTATGCACTATGCGTCCAACACTTCATTAAATTGTTTTATTTCATTTTCATTATAGTATTTCCAATGTAATAAAATTGTTTATAGACCCAATGTCATTCATTAGTTTTGATTAGAAATTAGAAATATTTATTCGTATTCTCCAAATGTCATCATACTGTCTATTTATTTCAAGGGTATATTAAAATGTGATAGATACTGGATAATAGTGCAAAGAAATAATTTTTGTTTGTGAAAAGCCGGCTATTGAATCTGTTACATAAGGAGAGGAAGAGCATTTAAATTTAAACTGTTCTCACCTGGAGGGTATAATAGTGGCCAAAAAAACAATGTTGGCCATATAACTAACTATACACAGTCGCTGTACAAAGATTATGCTAATGACCGTCCAAATGATGGTCCGTACCCTTTCATTATGCACGGTCCCGAATTCCAATCTGGCCCAAAAGAATGCTTCAAAACTTTCGGCCAATTACAAACGACTAAAATAACTTAACAACGTGCAAGTTTTTATTTTTATTTCTTTTCTTTTTTTACGTTCAAGCGACGTTTAAGATTTTGGAGTCATTAGAGTTGGCGTTGTCTTCAGTACATTTGCATATAAAACATTATACGTGACATTGGTGTTCATATGAATAAAAATGCAATTACGTGGTATAGCATGACAACTGTTTTTCTAGTGGTCATTGTGTTGTAATTATAATTATTATTTGCATGTGTCTTGTATGCAAATGTGCACACCAAACCTGAGGCAAATCATGCAGTTTGACTCCATCATATTGTTCAATAGACCTTATTCACGCATGCGCAGTATACTGGGTAGCGGTATATATAGAGTGGTAGCAGCACGTGGTAGTTCTGGTACTACTGCAGGTATACTTACTTATGAATTGCTAATAAACTAATTGCTAAATGTATAATTCAGGGAATTGAATTGTTGAAGTAAGTGTTATATGGCGTCGATGTGCAGCTGCAAAGTATAATGAATGTTTGAGAGTTAAAGTTAGCTTTTTTATGAAATTGGAAAGTGCATATGCAGGAGGTGGGAAGATGGGTGGGAAGAGGATAGCCCAAGTATGCACCATGTACTGTTTGATTTATGTGCCATGTCAGGACGGACATAGCTCTCTTCTCCGCCCATTGCACGCCATATAACCTACCATGCAACAACCCCTTGGATAGTGCTTGACTTTTACCTCAAAAATCACATGCATACCTTGCACAGCTACCCCTACCACCAAGTGCACTCACTCGAACAACCTCAAAACTTTTCCTTCATGACCTGCGAGTTCAAATTGTAAGGGATCGTGCAAAATTTAAGTCCCTGTTAGAATAAGTGCATGATTTTACATGTTTTATTGGGTATTTGAATATGGGCCATTTTATGCTCCTCCTTAGTTAAATGTCTCGTTGCCCAATCTGATGTGCCTTCTGTAGAGAATGGGCGTGGTTTGTTTTAAGATTGCTCTGTTTCTGTGACTTAGTATTTTAGTATTCATCAGTTTCATGTGCAGTAAAGAGTGATTTGTGATTTATCCTGAGTTTTGGCTATCTTGGAGTTTGTCTACAGTTCTTGAGTTTAACCTCCAGTATTCTTGAGTGAAACCTTATTTTAGGGGAAGTAGGGAATTCACATTCAACAGTCCCTGCACCCCAAAATCATGCATCCCATACCCTTATCATGTCTTACGATATTAGACAAGATTGTGTCCATAACTAATCGAAAAATTAAACCAGTTAATACATATATACCTATGTATGAGCATTTATTTTTCACTTTCAAATAAAGAATTTTTAGTAGGAATGTAAAATTTGCACAATGCGCGAGCTCCCTCTAGTGGCAGAATGCAAACTTTGATATCGTTTCTTTGATATTTGGATGAAATGTGATGATATTATTTAATTTAAGCCTGGTGTAAATACAGTGACATTACAATGTGAATTTCGATATGGCATCACCAGATGGCGCCACGTGCAGTTCATGCCATTAATGAAAAGCACAATCACAGTGCTCTGGTGTCCTATAAGGCAAAATATGCCCCAAGCTCTGGTAATTTTAAAAGAGTAGCAATACTGCTGTTATTGTAATTTGTTCTACTGTATTTGGTACTTGACTGTCAATTACTATTGCCAATTGTACCAATGGCCCATATGTTTTGGGTAAAGGTCCTGCTACATACACGTGTATAGGTGCAGTAGTAGACATACACTCAGTTGCGTACACTGGTCACGGTGTAAATGCAATAAATTGACGAAGTGCGGCGGTAATTTGTGTTGATCCTGCGGGGTCCTTTGGGAAAGGCCCTTTTTGGAGGTGCTGCTTGCACTGATCGATGGATGCCCTGTGTAGCCCTGCAGACTGACTACAGGGGTTAGGCCATTTCCGGTGGAGAGAGCTGAGAAATGGTCATCACCACCAATATTGTCCTTACGATGGGTCGGAATTATTGAAGGCCTGACCCCGAGTGACCGGCTCTGATTAGGCATCCTCCTGAGGACCCCACATTACATTAACGATAGTCATCTGGGGGCACCTCCAGCTTTTATGGCATTTGCACCACTTTATGGGGCACAATCCTATATACAACTGTATATCTGGAACATGCTGCACTACTTTGTCTCTGTCGCAATATGTGCCACGTTATTCGTTGTTTATTGGAATAAATGATGACTGGATTAGAACATTTGGTTTCAATCGTTGACTTATAGGGACTGTCCAAAAATTATGTAATTTAACGAGAACTGCCTTCAATATACAAAAAAGCAATTGCATATCATATTTGAAGCAGGATGATTATGAAAACTGTTTTGTTCGTAGTATTTACTGTCATGGAATTCCTGTGAAAGTCATTGAACTTTTAAATAGTCATTGATATTCTGAAAATGTAATTTTGAGTTTGAAATTGCTAATGGAAATAATTGAAATCTGTAGTATTTAAAAATTCTAAACATTTGTTTCTAACTTCACCTGAACATTGGCTTTTTATTTTTAATTCTATTCATAAATCTAAAGATATGAGGCTAGAATTTTACTTATAACTCGGTTTTTCTCCATAATCCTTTCAGGATAATTTGCCTGATCATATTTGCATGACAATTTGAAGAATAACGTGGCCCAGCGCGAACGTTAATTCTAAATGTCCCCTATATTTGTGGGGGGAGGGGGTGGTCACCACGCTCGCTGAGTGTCGAACTTGAAGATGACCACGAAAGACAGACAGGAAGTGCGACAGGAAATGAAATGGATGAATTGTGGCCCAACATAATGACCAGAAGAAAGAACGGATTAAGGCAGCATGACTCGTGCCATGAACCACCAATTTATCCATTCATCTCAGCTGTTTTATCACTTCCATATATATCCATCTATCTTACAAAGTCACCCCAACTAAAATATTAGCCTCACTTCAATTCTTGGACAACCAACAAATTTAAGATCATAACTTCACTGGGTACTTTGGATACATACCTATACATTATAGTACTTATGGGCCATAGCAATCGTATTTCAAACTGTCCAACATATGATTTGGATCAACTGAGCGACATCTAGTGGAAGAATATTGTCTTTCGATATTGTGAATGCTTGCAAATGCAGGCTTGATATTATAAAATACATTAATAATTATAATACATTTCTAGTGCTAAACTGTATAAGAAACTTATTGTAGCTCTCTTGCGATTCAGTCAATGAGGCCATTTCCATGAACAGACTTTCCTGTAGGAATGTGATGTAACCATTAGCAACAGTAGTTGTGACGTCAC
>JAQFZQ010002709.1:0-12896 GCA_034696005.1 Glomeris marginata | reverse complement strand
ATTTTTTCAACATATTTTCCGTGTTTGATTACATGTTTTTAGGGTATGTTCGAAAAAGGGTGGAACTTCTCCTTTAACTAAATTTCTGAAATTGCATTTTCCGGAATAATTAGATGATGCAGTACAACTTTCCAATTTGAGTAAATTGGCACTCTATCACTTACGGGAATAAAATATAAAAAATACTATTGCCCAGATCATGCCATTCAAGGCCTAATTTTAGCCAATGTTTTAGCAAAGGTGTTATCGAATTAAAACGAAATAATTTACAGAATGTTCAAGCTCACAGCATTTGGGTAATCAAAATGGAAAGAATTGATGACAACAAAATACTAATTATGCTGGATATGTATGTACTAACTACTACACAGAATACACTATAGACCTCCTTCGAGACACCTTGCATGTGCAAGGAATAGCCAGCCGGATTAACGAGAGTCTATATTGTAGCCTATACTGTATGCAATTGAACTGAATTTGGCATCACCGAAAAGAAAGGATATTATGTGACGCAGACCTAATGCTATACTCAAAATTAACTCTGAGACAAAGTATAGTGATAAGTAGCGGCAAACAGCAGGATATATGAATTGTCACACCAATCGATAAATTGGAGTGACGACGTCATCTTAACGGCTGAGTAATTGGATCCACTCCATCATTAGATGACGTACTCATGGCACCAGAGATTTCCCATTACTTCCTAATAGCAAAACCTCCTTAAACAGTGTGCATAGCGCGACAATTTTCTAACGCCTTCCCTGCAGCAAATGCTAATTTTTAATTAAGTCAAATTAATTCAACCGTGTACGGTAGGTTACCCTGTACAGAATATTGCAGATAATCATGGAGGTCGCATACTTAAAAGAAATATCGATTTCTTCAATGATGGACGGAGAAAGAATCTACTGCATCTTCGAAGACTATCTGAAGAGCTACATTTGCAAATCAAGAAATGTTCCGTAAAACCCTGCAATGTAATATACTGTTCTTCTGTTCACAATAAATCTCGAAGTTATACGTAAAGGTCTACTATACTGAAATCATCCTTTGCAGCTTCTACAATGAATTACCACTCTAGGATAGAAATGTATAGACATATAACCCGACATGTGTAACCACATTTATTACACCATTAGGCACTTTTAGAATTGAAGGGAGCCGTTCATCATAAGGAAATTGTTGAAAGCATCCAAAAAATAAGAAAATTCGGTACTGTCAATCTGCAGCATGAACAGAAAACGATCCAATCAGTTTTGGGTACGACTCAGGTATACCTGACAACTGTATCAGTTTACCTATACTTTTCAGATAAGCCAACACACCTTGCAATCTAGATCTTTCCCAAAAATATTTTATTGATGAAAGCCATCATTAACAATGATTTCCTTTTGCCAAAAAATGGCTACATCGCAGAGTATTGCGTACTTTGGCTGCTGATTAAAGTCGCACTGCAAAGCCAAATCACTAGCTTTGATGATTTTTTGAAGCACCGGCATAGATAGTTAATGTAATTTAAAGGTGAACTGACAGAGTAAATTTCTTGCAACCGATTTCTCTGAAAAATGTCCTATGCATGAACAATATGCAGGGTGAGGCATAAGTCTATGGTTTTTGTATTTATATCTGAAACAGTTAGCGATAGCATTTTGAGACTTCGCGGTTGAATAGAAAGTCATGTATGGGAAATACGAAATTCATATCGCATGTGACCTTGAATCGATTTTCCAAGGTGAACCGATTTCTAACTTTGCCGTTTCTTGTGATATGTGCATAGTTTAAATGAGGGAAATCATGCTGAAGGCATTTCGAATACATTGGTGCAAATCGATTACAAATTGGTTGTAAAATGTGAGAGTTATCACAGAATTCGATTTCCAACTTCCTCTGGTCACTCGGTGCCACCTCACAGCCAAGGAGCTATGCAGTGAGCGCAGCGCCTCATGCCAAGTGTTCAGCATGCCGTGCTGCGATTTGACGGTTAGGTCATCATTAATAACAATGTTTTGTACTGGTATGTACTTCGTAACCGTTTGTGACTTAATTATGCAATCAGCACATGTGGAATTGTTTCCTGTGCTAGAAACAACTCTCCATACTAGAATTTTTGCCCCTCCTTGCCTCTCGGCACAGGACCAAAAATACACAAACTTCAATCTGTTAAAACACTTTTAATAAATTTTTAAAAAGAAAAGAAATTAACTCATAGTTTTAATTTTAATCATTCTTTCTGCAGTCCGAATATTATGGGGTGTTACAAAACCGTGTCAGTTCACCTTTAAATACATTCGTTATCCCAAAATAAAACCAAGGCTAAAGTTTTCATTGATAAAGCCAATTAAGCTCTCCGCAAACAATTCGCACTGTAAACTACCATGCACCAATTAATAATGACAATATTTCTAAATTCATTTACACCAAATAATTTATCGTCGATCGTGAAGAGCATATTGAGTTACCTACATTTATTTGTGTTGATGGCAACAGGCTTGCAATTATCGCGTTACACAAAATTTTAATTCAATAGCATTCTTCTATATAAAAGTCGCATAGTCATGGTTTCAAATTGTTGGCATGGAAGCAATCGTTAATTAATGTATTTTAAAACTATGTTGGCAGTATCTTGCTTTGTTTCTTAGTTTTATCCGAAGGTACGTGCCGCTCGAGTTTGAAAGGATATTGCATGGCTGAGTTAACAGTAAACAGGTCAATAATTTGCAGCTGTGTATTTCCTGAATTGCACACGTATTGACGAGAATAAGCTTTTGGACCACAGTTGCACACAGCAGCCGACAATATTCGCAACACTAAACAATTTTCTTTATTCCATTTATAATGTGCGTGCTAACCAACTGCCTGCAACTGGGTAGCATGCATGCACGCATATAATATTTGAACAGCTGCTGAAAGTAAACCTAAATTATTGTAAATATTAATCGGACTGTTAGCGCAAATAATGTAGCAGGCTGGCATTGCAAATAATGTTGTGACTAAGTTGAAACATTTCTATTGTCTATAATAGTATACATTGTATAAAGTAAGCAATTTAATTATACGTATATGTGGGGCAATTGTTTGTATAAGGAAGGCAAAGTATACAAAATGTCAATTTTATGCCACAACAATGTTCTAACATTAAAACTTGCGTTATAAGCATAGTTCTACTAAAATACAAGACATTTTCATGGAAGACTTGAATAGCTTATAAAATAATAGTTTAAAAAATAATGTATATGTATTAATTAGGCTAGCTACGATTTACACTACTTTTAACCATGAATAAGGAACTGTATACGTATTTTAGTACAATTAATATTTTAGTTTTCAGCAGAAATTAAAGTTGATGAAGCCAGACTACTCACACAATTTCTCTACATTCAATTATTTCCTTAATTAGTCCAACTCCAACAGGGAGCTCGATTTTCAAAAGTATATAATATTATGCTGAATATTTTATAGTTACCCTATATATACTGAAGCATGTTTCACTTTTTCCAGGAAGCTACACTTAGTGAAAGTCACTGATAATCCGCCTTTTTGTATTATACTAACAAAAAAGTTGATTCTAAACATGTTTAATGATTATTTACGTACATGTTCAGTATTCTAGGCGAAGATCGAGATAAGAGATCGGTAGTTTACTTGTTTATTAGTGCCTTAAAACATTGATGGAATTACATGCAAGCGTCACTGATTGGATGAGTGCCACTCAACCATTTTCGAGCTCTGTACATGCGATGGTCAAGTTTGTTTCAGCATGAAGGTGTAATCAGCAGTAATTGGATCAATCTTTAAATGAAATATCGTTAATGGACCCAATCATTAAAGAAGGTTCGCGCTGCCACTCTTTCTAAACCAAATTCAATTCAAATGAAAGTATAGTGGAGTGCCCTTAGAATCAAGAGCACGACTGAGCAATGACGAGAGTACCAAACAATGGTAACAAAGACAAACATACATGCAGGTGCTCTTATCCCCCCGAACTTAACAATGAATAATTACTAAATTGCAATCAGATGATGCTATATGAGCCTGCACACCATCTAACATTATCTCACTGACATGGATTGGAAACTAAATTACTCGCCAAAAAATATTATTGCAAACGCGCGCTGTTAAAAACAAGTTTGAGCCATTGTAAAAATGGCTCTATTATAGTAAAAGTGTAAACAAGATATGAGAACAAGCTACATAATGAGGCCAAGTTGATGGTCCTCTCATTTTTTAATTTGTATACCATGATAGCAGTATACCGCGGTACCTTAAAGGAGAACTGAAGTGATTTCTACCTGACCTACCAGTTTTCTTCCATAAACATAAAGATGAGGTAAAACAAAGCTGTTCATCAGTTTCCGCTTCTTAATCAAGCGAATATTTGCGGAGATTTTTAAAGAAAATGAAAGGGGCGTGGTTCGGAAATCGCCCGCCCCATTTATATCTTCCAATGCATTTTCGGAACTGCAAAGTTCCGAAAGTTCCGACCACACCCTTTTCGAATGCTGCATTTCCTCTGCCAATATTCCGTTTTTACCACCAATATTCGTCAGATTAAGAAACGGAAACGGGTGAACAGTTTCTTTTTACCTTATCTTTATGTTTATTGAAGAAAACTGGTAGGTCAGAAATTACTTCAGTTCTCCTTTAATATTAATCATGTACAATGTTGTTATTGTAACTGTTGCAGCTAATTTACATATATGATGATGCATTGCGGCATCATACTTTATGTATGTGCCTAAGACGCAGTCATTGAAGTCAAAATAATGACTGACGTCCGTTCAAAGTTCTAGTGGCACATGGGTTACAATGATTTACACCAGAGTTCGCGAGAACTCGAGATCCCAGCAGGGACTTGCGGGACATTAGTATTAATAAAGGACGCTGTAACGATACTCGAGAGAAATCTTCGTGCCGTTATTTAAAATTGGATCTTCAGAAGACTTTGATATTCAGCAGTTTTAAGTCATTAAGTATTCACACAACTCAAATATGAATTAAAGCTAACCTAATAATATTATTTACACTACTTTTCTAATGTGCCTGCAGCTGTTATCCTCATTATAGGTTCAGACCAACTTCTGTAACGATTGAAAAGGTTATTTAATCAAACAGACATGATAATGGCTATTGCATTTACAAATTTTTGATTAGCGAAAATGCACAGTTTTCTTAACATGAAAGACAATTATTTAGTATGTTGCTTTCCAAACATTGTGCAGATTGCAGCTCGAACATGTGGCACAACAAAATGCGAGCGGATGATCTCGGACCTTGACCAATCTGAGTGTCGCAGATGTGACAGACTCGAGTGGAGACCATTTTCCCATCTAACGTTGAAAAGATAGGAAGTATTGAGGACAAATCGCCCATGAAATCGACCCGGCAGCTAAGGCATGCGTGCACGAAAGTCGATCTTGTGAAAGAGTCAGAAAGGAGCTCTTCAAAATTCGCTCAGCATATATACAGAAGCAGCATTAACAGTCTCAAGAAAGAAAATGGGCTCCTCATTCAATTTCGTGTTGTTGATAAGCTTCTTATTATTGTGTCTATTCCAAAAAATCAACAACGGAATTCCAGGAAATTAGATTTGCGAATTTTTCTGTACTTCCATGAGACGACAGTAGGTAATCGGATCGTCTCTATAGATATGTTTATATATATAAGCAACCAAGAAGATTACACGTACAATTACAATAACTAAAAAAATCTCAATGCAGTGTTTCGTATCTTCGAACTTACTGCCTGGCCTACAACAAATACAGTATAGTGGGAGGCACATTTATACTTGTTGCATATACAAGCCAAGCCAGTCTATAGTAATAACTCAGCAAAGTTGTTCACAAAACCTAAAGGTGAATTGGCAGAGTAAATTTCAAAGTTCCGATTTCGACAAAATTGCGCAGGAATCATGCATATTTACAAAATATCGAAAGAGTTATCGAATAATCTGTGTGCCAATGGCTAACTTTGGACTGTGACATAAATGCTTCAGCAGTAGGGTTCGGTTGGCATCACCCTGTGAAAGACATTTTCAAGATAAATAATAATTGCTTGGAGGTGGAAGAGTATTTTGGAATTTGTCTCCGTTCGAACGCCAACGCTATCAGTGCCAGGAAAACTGTTTCCAATGCCCATATAATCTACTGCCTTATCTCATGTCAACCTATACCTCTAGCTAGCTATGATTCCACAGCCTGAGCTAATTCAGCTAGTCCAAACAGTGTGTTGCACTGCCATTTTCAACACCTCACTTTCATTGAATCTTTTAGATGTATGCTTTTGCTCTGAAAAATACTATAGTAACGTCTTCCTGCGCCTCAGTTTTGATGTCAGATATACATAGGAACAGATCAGATCACACATTTTAGATGTGACTGAATAGCAGATCTGGTGATGCGAATCTGACACCAGATTTGCATACATCTTGTCAGATCTTGTCAGAAAAACTTTTCCATAAGGGACAGTAAACAATACTGTATAGAACAACGTTTTAGTGATTCATTGTGGACCATGATGCATAGTTTCGCGTTAAGGATGCTTTTGTTACAAACACATATTCCATTCTATATAGAAATAACTGGCAATTTATATACATACAATATTTATTAAAGGACCACAATTGTAATTTCAAATAAATGAGATCACACATTTACCAGATATGGCTCCGGATAGAGATATTTGTTAATATCTGGTCAAAAGTAATTTTGTGTAAGGTTTAACACAGTGCTAATTTAATAACTTGTTTTTATACTAATTTTGACAAGAAATGTCAGCTTGTTGTGTTTCATTAATTCACTGTTGTACTTCATGTCGGCTAAGTTTCAGGGTATCTTACAAAACCGTCAGATAACACCTTTAATTCTACCATGAAGTGTTTGATGCAGTTAGCAATAGAAAAACGCATGTTAAACGTTTTGTTATTTAACATTTGGCATTACAACAGATTTGTATTTTTAATTAAGGAACGGCTAATACTTTCCGGATAGCCCACGTATTTTAGGGAAAGACTTTATCAACCCTGTAGAAAAGTTGTTGGCATAATCACAGGTTACAGATAATGCAACAGTTAACTATATAAGGAAGCTGGTGGGCGGGAAAGCAGAGTATTAATGAAGAGACATGCTCAGTAGTTATTTGAGACGCAAACGACTTTTGATAAAAGGTTGCATTTCCACAAAAAAATTAACCGAAAGTAATCAAATGAGAAAGAACTTAAAAAATAGCTAAAGTTATGTATATAGACAGATGTAGCCAAAAATCCACTTGTGTGCAACGAACACGCACAATTTAATTTAATCATCAACGCGGCTAACAGACGAGTGCAAGCATTTACTACAAGTCACCTGAAGCCTGAAGCATGCTGGTTTCCAATGGTCGCTATATCAACAAATACCACAGGCTGAATGGCATTGCCATGGAAACATTAAACATTAGATTCAACCATTTGCATGACATATTTAGCTTTTGCAATTAACGGATTTGATAAAAATAAATGCGGTATATGTACTGGGCATTTGCTTTAGCAGAAAATCACGTGCAACATACACAACCGCATATGTGATTCACCAACCGTATGTAACCTTCATAAAAATGCGAAAATTCCTGCACAAAAGAAGCGCAATTTACGCGTATACGAGATTTGGTTTATGCCATGGGTACACAATAATCTGTAAAAAAAAATTATGCGATGTTTGATGTATATGGCAATAAATTATGCTTTCTGGAAATCTAAATGACGGATATTCGCTTATCATGTATAAACACGCATCCTTAGCAATTAATCAGCCAACTTTTTAATCCCTAATTTTCGAGTCGATTAGAGACGCCTCATGGGAGCAACATTCACAGAAATCCGATAAAACAGGATACGTTTATGAAGTGCAGGCGCATCCTGTTTCAAATCATATTTTTAATAATCGATACATTGGCAAATGGATAATGGATAATGCGAGTATATTCGTATCATCATCCAGTGTATCGATTGCGAAAGTCTGGGCTAAAAAAAAAGAAAACGTTGTGTAATGCACAACAAAAGGCGTTCCACTTTCCTTTCCTCAAACCTCTTTCCTGTTTTATCGATAATGGTTCTAGACCAGAATTGACACTTGCTGGAGAAAGATGACGTGTATTAAATTCCAAAATTGAGCTCAAAATAGGAACATGTTGTTCAAAGTGGAAGTGAAAATTTGAAGCACAGCTCCTGGAATGGCACAGCAGGTCCAATACTATTTACGCAGCCTGCAAATATTTCTTGCGCAAGCCATGCATTTTGGAAAAGCAACGGTTCGTTTCAAAAAATGTAACAAAGTTATCTACTGCGTGGAAAGCATAAAAATAAATACTCTTTGAGCAATAAATTCTTACAAAATTCTCAAATTAATTAAAGTAATACTATTTACTTACACTCTTGGTAGTCCGCAACGATGTACGCAAGAAAACATCCACAACTTTAAATTTTAACTGGCATAGTTTTGTAAGGTAGTTATGTCGACTCCACATAATCGCACCCATTCGGACCATCATGTTTTCCGCCGATTAAGCAACTGTATGCTTCCCTTACAGAGGTCGCAACCAAAGTTGAGCCTCAAATGCACCCACCTCCTGCTAAACTCGACCGGGTCCATCCCATGTGAATGGGGACATTCAGGTTTGGTGCAAGGTGCAATCGGGGATTTTTCTAAGAATTTTCCGGTGCTGATTTGCGTCACCAAACCTGAATGTCAAGGTCAAGGTTTGATAATTTTGTCTGCAGCACTACTACTTTTTGATAAATGTCATGCGTAAAAAGCTATTAACCCTGTATAATAATATTATTATGTAATTGATCTGCAAAGGCCCTTGTATTTTAGATTTTCATACAAAAATACGAGCGTTTTTCAAAACAGTTTACAATTTTTGTCACAGTTCAAGTGTCGAATTTAAATGTTAACCCATCCAATCTGTTTAAGCGGAGGTTTTTTGACTTTTGTATAGCTTTATGTAAATAGTACTTGCAACAATCGATCTCTAGCCCACATAATTATAAGATGTGTACATAAAATGCTCCTCCTCAAAAATCACCATTTTAAATACCACAGAGACTATTTGCACCATGTTCTGCATGACAGCAAATCTATTCTGTAATTGATTTTTGCCTCCGGACATGAAAATTTACGTTTATCCCAGGTTTTCTGCGTAAGTTAGCGATAAACGGCATATAATGGTACAAAGCAAAACATGAGAGTTAGAGCTATGCAGGGTCTATATATTCTCTGAGATATTGGCATCATAAAAAATCGAGCTGGAAAATATCGATTCGGATCGCCATTAATTGAGAGAAGGATAATGCAAAAGAGAGAAAATACTACAGTATATCTTATACACGGCGTTTTGCAAGAAACCAAATCGCTTTATCTCGTACATGCACTAGTCTTTCATGCACATACAAGCAGGGAATTCGCATGCATGTCAATACTGGAGTGGAGAAACGAGGCAAGCGCAAGCCCAAGCCCACAAAAACCCATTCTGGTAATCCGACACTTTTGAGTGATGAAGGTAGCGGCAATTTTCAGGGTGAGGTGCATGAGCCAGAGATGCCATCGATTTTGCAACAGACTTTGGCGTCTTCGGCAGATTATAGAGCGCTTTTTCCCTCACTAAAAGCCTTCAGCCTTCCCCCGAATGAATTCGCTTTTCAAATTTTCCTCACTCTTCGTGCAAACTTTCAATTGTAATCAGCTTTACACGTCGCACCAAGCTCACAATGAAAACATTTATACTCCTACCCATCGCTACAAATACTTTTTTACGTACTCTGAAATTCAAATCAATTGCTTTAGCGCTATAGATGCAAGAAACCGATAAGAAACAAGCAAGGAGCTAGAGTAGCAAATCGGGATAATGAAATAGGATTCCCACGAGAATTAGCGATGCCTAAAAATCGCTTTTCCCAAGTAAATACCTTAACTTCGTTACAAAATAGACAGGTTATCCTAAGCTTATAGTAGACCAGATGCCAGATCCCACATTTTACATTTTTTCTGTATGTCTGTTACAAAATTGAATAAATCCATGCAAGCCAGGATATTGGCGTTTAAGATATTTTCTACGGATACAATTATATTGTCATATAAATTAAAATGTAAACTTTTTAATCGCTTCATAACCACAGTTTATATATTCCAGGATCTTGAGCATATACCATGCTTCACATAATGCACAGATATGCAACCAGACATTTGTTTCGCACTCAAAGTGCATTTGCCATGACCAATAACTATTGTTTGCTTGCAATACAAGTAGGCCCTATTGGAAACCAAAATACAAACCTTGGCATTACATATTAGCAATATGCTTTTTCGCATTTCAGAATGGCAGAATGGAATGTAGTATTACTAAGTCAGTACCCCATTCAGTAAGATCCCAGCAAAAGCCCGAGTGACAGAACAATGGTTATGGCATCATAGCATCCTGTCAAGTGTTCCTGTTGACCGCACGCCCTTTGCAGCCATTGGCTCAAAGGTGCTAAAGTGTGCACAGCAACGGTGTTGGGTATAATGAGATTGGCAGTGCAAACCTTAAAACCAGAAAGGATGGAAAGTTTCTCTCATTTGTTGCTGCTAAAGGATAAGGAAAAATACTAGAAGAGAGTGTCATTTACTCGGACACTACTAGATAGCAAAAGAGGTTGAGATTACCCAGTTATTAGGCCAGGAGGACAAGAAGAATTGCAAGTAAGCGCTTCGTAGGAATGTTACATAGCAAATTAAACTAACTTACTCAAGGATAGCCCCGAGTAGTTTTTCAATATGCTGGAAGACAGCACATTTATTTTCAGAACAGGAGTTCGTTTTCGAACAATATATAAATACCGAAACCGTCTAATGTAAACATTAAATTTTCAATGTAATTTGTGACTCACAAATTATAATTTATTATTTCAAATTGAGCAACGCATATCAGGTTTCATGCATCAAACTGTTGAAAATAATTTGTATGGTTATACTATACGAATAACACAGATTAAATTGCTTGTCATTTGTTCCAGAATCTAAGAAATCGTGTTTAATGTAATACGTATTTTGGTAATGCTAAATTACCTTTCAAATTGTAATTGTTTATGTGTAATGGCCAGCACAAACAATTGGCGTTGTAAAGGCCGCTTATAATTTGCTGAAATAGAGACACTAATTTAGAAGCAGACTTATGATTAACTCAATTTTTGGGCACTATAAATTCGCAAAAATGACTATAATGCAACAAGTTTGGCAAGGTCCCAAATGAGCAATGCACATATACAATCTAACATACAAGAATAGCAAAACGTTCACAAATGACAAATTGCAGGGTCCAATTCAGCAGAAGAACATTCCTTTCTACGCCAAAAGTGAATTTTTCAATTGTGATTTTGGGATTGAATATAAAATTATTTTTACAAAGTTATCACGTTATGTCAATATGACAGAGTGTAAACACAGACTACAAACTGACTTTTAATTTTTAGCTAAATATAAGTAGTCTATATAGCAATCGTGACATAGTATATGGCAGGTAGGATACTGAAACAAATCCATATTGGCTAATTAGCAAACATGTCAAGTTCTACACATTTATATGGCAATTTGTGAAGGACAATGAACCCATGGATGCTCAATATGAAAACATCCCTGGGTTCAATGTTCTAGCCAATAGTGAGAATGAATTAGCTAAAAGAGAAGAAAAACAAAGAAAAACATTATTTATGCAGTTCAAATATCGGCACGAATGTTACGCTGTTCGGTAAAGAAAATATTTACGTTATCCGTATGAAAATAAAACGAAAAATTCTCCATCCGCATGCTTGTATAATATTTTTTGCACTAAAACAATACTGTCCAATATTTTATTTCCAACATTATGTTCCGAAACCTATTACTCACGCAGAATATATAAGCAATGCATGACATAAACTAGGAAATAAGTGCAGGCAAGGTGAAGTACAGGGGGAGCTTTTTGGGCTTGTCGATGTGCTTTGCAGAGTAGCAAACAGTACAGGTGGCAGTAGTAGTCAAAAATGGTAATCATTAATTACAAAAAAAATGCAATTGTGCCAATTGTGCTAGTGCTGTTGGCCATTATAACAATTGCGTGTTTCCTCCCTTCCCCACTTTCATCATCTCATATTCGACTGGGCGAAAATTGAGCACATTTAATGAAATGTAACAATATCCAACACCAAGCACTAATTTCGGACGCAGTCATTCACACTCACATATTGTCTGTTGAATTTTTAGCTCTTTTTAATTGTACACTAAAGCAATGGTTGGCCATCCAGAGCACACACAATCAATAGACAACATGATACTTGGTTGTTTGCTTATATGTACCATTAAATAATATATCACTACCTTTATCAAGGTTGCTTAGACTTTGGCCCTCTGCAAATTGCACTATTTTCATGTAGCCCACCCACCAGTCGTCTTGTCATTGTAAGCAAGTTAAGTCATTTGTAGGTAGGCCTAGTCATTGATTTATGGGGAGATCTGCACAATTGACCAATATATGGAGAGGGTAGTTTATTTGTACATGTACCTACTATAACGAATTTTGTTTCGAATGTCAGGGGCACTTTTACAAATAACTTCTTGTTATTCTATTTTCCTTTTAGTTCGGTTATTGGTATTACATTTTTCCAGAAACAGTACATTTTTATAGGCAATTTACACTACGCAAGAATTAACAGTTAGTGTCAAGTTGGTGTTCTCAGCAGAAAATATGACTTCCTAACATTGTACAGAATTGGGTGACGATTAATTTAGGTTATGTTAGGTCTCAATTTGTATTCTAGCGTAATAACCAACACGGCGTTAAAAATATACGAACTAGGTAGACTACTACATTTATTTTATAATGAGCAGATAAAGTAGCCTATATGAAAT
>JAQFZQ010002708.1:0-12896 GCA_034696005.1 Glomeris marginata | reverse complement strand
AGAAACGTGGTTTTAACGCTAGATCGACTGGTGCATAATACCCAGTGGTGCATCCATCCCCGGTCTCCCCTATATGTGTATGTGTATATTATACATGAACCATCATTCCTCGAGGGGTTGCTTAATTGAATTAAATAGGGAGTGAGGGCTACGCCCATATGCGTATGAAACCTGGGATTAGTCTGTCGGGCGAGGCACATATATATATACCATATATGAACCTAAAGTATTGATCAGGAAAAGCCTCTTTTTTTTTATTCCCCTGTCTCCCTCTCAAAATATCATTGTACATATGTCTCCATCTATGTATATACATGTATGTGTGCTGCTGCTGGTCTTGCATGGCTTAGCAAGTAAAGTCATTGAATACGTGAGGTCTGCATTTTAGATGTATTATATGTATATATATCATTGCCTTTGATCACCTTCATTTTGTTGCCAGCACGTGCCACAAAAAAACATGCACAGTCCAGAAGCACGTATATAACAATGAACAACTTCAGCAAACAAAATTGTACCTTGGTACATATTTTTAACCCCATCAAAATATCCAGTTTAGTTGCATGTGTGTATATATATATATAGAGAGAGAGAGAGACTCATAATATACTATGTACTTTGATAGGACACCGAAATTTTTGAAGAGGGGGGATTGAGAAAAGATGATTGTATATTGTGCTTGGTATATAAGTGGTAATTATACTGCTCAAGACTCCTGCAATTAGTGATCAGTCATCAGTTGAAATCTGAGCAGGATTAGTTCTCTCATGTATAGGCTATATACTTTATGAAAAATAATGATTCCTCAAATTAGACCACTTTGAAAGACAAACTGCATGTTTTAAAGTTTACATTACAGTAAGTTCATTATGTTCAAGAATAATATAATACAAATCAGCCTGAACAATTCAATGTTTGGTCAATTATATTGGAAATCAATGATTGATATCAGAGTTGAACTATCCCATAAATATGGCTAAAATCATCATAAACATTACAACATTCATTATGCTGGTAAATTAAAATCCTGTAAAACTCTGACATTGGCCTAGGCTTGAAAGTTGTCCCAAAATGTTATGTAAAGAATGTGTTCCAGCAAATCATGTGGCTTGTTGTATATGATGTCATACACCTTCATCTTGAGATAAACCCATAGGACGAAATCCACTGGAGTTTAATTTGACCGATCTTGCTGACCGCAATACAGGTCCACCACGCCCAACCCACCGCTGAGGGAATATTCCATCCAGCCATTGCCGAGTGTTCATCCAGTAATGAGGTGATGCATGCTACTATATAGGGTACATCCTGTTGAAAAAGTAGTCTATAGGCAAACGTACCAGTGGCAAATCATCTAGACAGTCAGGGATCACCCCTTCCAAAATGTCAACATATATCCCTCTCCTGACAAATGCTGCTGATAAAAGACTGGACCAATTACTATAGTATATGATTGCGGTAAATACCACACCACACATTGAATCTTCATTGTTGTTGGTGCAAGAGCAACCTCCCTCAGACAAAAGGGGTTATTGTCAGTGGGTATTAACCATACCATCAAGGATGAATTGTGCTTTGTCTGGCCAAATGATCTGGGACAGCAACTGTCCATAGCTGTTATTTTCTTCCAAGAACCTAGCTATACTATAGAAAAGTCTATCCGTGCACCACAATTGCCATATTTTAAACTGTGATGGCAATGCAAATAATGCAGATGGAATTTATACTGTCATACACATCGAATTACTGATGATTGACTGATGTTGAGATCATTTGCAATGGCTTTAGTGCTTGTTTGCGGATTTAAGTGACATGCAGCAACAAATGCTAATGTTCATTTATATAGCTGTTAAACAGTATGCAGTTTGTTTTAACTAATAGCCTATCAATGTAGTACTCTACAACTTTGTATTTGAAAATGACCCCGAAGCAGTTCAAAGGCCACAGTTGTTGGGGCCATTGCATTCCCCACCAATGGTTTCATATTGAACTCCATTAATAATTTTAATGTTTATGATGACTTTAACAATATTTGTACAGCAACACTATTTCTGACTCGACTACTGTATAGTGCAATACGAAGTTCATTTAATTTTGAACTTTTTTGTTTGGACTGGAGAATCAGTGTGATTTGTAAATGGAAGTTAAAATACGCAATATAGTTTATTGTAAGGGAAATATGGAATTCGTGCAAGGCATATGGCTGATGGAAGTAGTGGATACTTCTTATATAAGGAAAATGGACAGCTTATGTATGATACATTTTTCATGGGCAGAGAAATTTGACAATTGATAGACACTATTGGAACAAAAAAATGAAAAATTCTGTACAGCCCTGAACAAGATCTTGATAAATAATACAAATATAAGTACAGCCCGAGTTGCCTGATATTTTGACTTTGTAACTTTAAAAAAATTCTAACTGTATATACGGCTCAGAACAAATTTAGAGATGCTCTTTCCCTTGGCTGCAGTAGCTATGGATACGTTGGTTTTTGCCAATGTAGATGACATGGAAATGCAGCAATTTCCAGAGACCATGAACTCGATGTAATATGTCTCAAAACCAATTCTGTATTTTTAGCATAAATTTTGTAAACTATACTGTCTTACCAATAAGGATTGGTTGCTACATTTTAAATCTCGAAACCATTAAACCAATAAAAGTTATGGTCAATATAATGTGCAACAAAACTAACTGGAGCATTTACAATTGGTACATATTGGCATAGGTTTATCATTTTATTTCAGCACAACAAAAAGCTTAAATTGTTAACTAAAGTGCCAATCAGCACAGCAATTAAGTACGTAAATGTATTGTTAAATCAATTCATATTTTTATATTAGCATAATAGAATGGCAATTGAATATTAGGTATGATTTTACGCCATTGCTGTCTCAACTATAACACAATATACATATACTTGCAAAAATCATCCATAGCCAATCATGATAGAAGTTTTACACCTTTACACACTAAGAAATATAGGAGTTCAGGAACACCTTCTTAAACACCATGTGACTAATTAGCATATTTTTGGAGTGTCAAACATGGTGTTACAAGCTTGTTCATGTACAGCAAAGGGTGTTTGAACTGGTGTATAACTCCATTATTTGACCAGTTCAGACGGCTTTTAATGCATGGTGTAAAATCATACCTGTTTTTATTGAAGCACTTAATATTGCAAAATATATAAAATTTTAATAAAAAGCAGGAACAGTATTTTCGCTTTTTGGGTGTACAGATACTACACATGGAACTGGGAAATGTGGCCGTTATGACAGCTATAGGCTAGGTGCACAAATCTCTATACACATGCAGCTATTGCTATTACTCCATAGGAGTGGGTTCTTGGTAGCGACAAACCAGGGATTTATTTGCCTGCACATGGTCACTGTTGTTTAGGGGCCTGATGGTGGAGGCTGTTTCCGCAAAGATGGATGCACGTAGTTTAATAAAGAGTGCAAGAGTTGTCTGACGCCATAATCCGAGGATATAGCCGTTAACGAGCCACCAAATGACGTTGATGACGAGTTTCTCGTGGATGGAGCGTGAAATATTGCCTCGTCGTCGGCATCCAATAAGCAGTGTTCCCACCATCAGCCATCAGCCAGTCAGTCAAGTCAGTGAAGTCAGTACATTTTAAGCGACCTTATTGATTTATGTGCCGTACATGACGAAGCCATCGTACAGCTAAACCAGCACCACTTCACTTCCATTCCTATATATATACTCGTATATCCAACAACCTGAAACGGATATTGCACTGTGACAGTGTCTTGTCAACATTGCTGCAAGAAATTGCATGTTAAACAAAGACACAGAAACTAGCTGTAATCAACAGGTGTATTTGAGTTGCCTATGTCTATGTCTGCCTAGCCAAACAGCAAACCACTTTGTTTCGTTGATTCAGTTCCAACACTTTCCATTTATACAGTAACAAAACCTACATCGTACGTCTGGTGAAATTAAATTTAAAGCCACACACAGCCTTGTCCAACTTCTATTTACCACATCCTACCTACTGGACCACCTCCTAAAAACTTTTATGACGTAATTTCTAGACACTCCCTAACTAATGATGTAATACAAAAATTCGGAAATCTGCAATGCACATTGATGTCACCAAATCTATAGTATTATAGCAAAAGTAAACTCTTAATTTAATTATGTGCCTAAACTTTAAGCAACTCTAAGCTCATTAAGTAATTAATATACATTAGTGTGATTAAAAAGTCTAAACAAAAAACAATTGATGACTTTAATGAGTTTTTTGGACATAATGAAGATTGACAATTTAATCATGTAAAAAACTTTGACTCATCAAAATTTGAGGTCTGATGAATCCTCTTTTTTACACAACCATAGATTGGGGAGGAATCGCCATAAAAACATTTTTATAATTATTATAGCCGAAATACGAAAAATATGGCTGCACAGGGAAACATTTAAGACGACATTACTGCCATCTGGTGGTGTGACAACACGCTTGAACAAAGAGATAAGAGATCCTTTTGCAATTTGTCATCGAGACAGGATCTCAATGTTTAAACGAAACACTTAACACTGACTTACGCCCTTTTCACTAAAATACCTGCCTTAACTCAGTGCACAAGGGCGTAAGTCACCTCAAGCACTTCTTGTCACATTTCAAATTCTGTATAATCTCAACAGCAAAAAACACCCCAGGCGTTTATTATTTATTTCAGTTCACCCCGAGTTTCTATAAGATTATACGGCAGGAAAAGATCATTTTCAAAGGAAATTGCACTTTTGATCCTGCCAAATGTTGCGCAGTATATTATGGATTTTTGCATTTCTACAACCGGCACCTCTTTTTAAAAAATTACTAATGGCATTAAGGCTAATACTTATATATCTTGCCTAAAATACGTTCTTAAATCCCACATAGTACTGGAATTATTTTTCCTCACCAATGTACAACTTTTACGAGAATTGCTGTCTTAAATTACCCGAAATGAACCAAAATCCCTATGTGCAATTCGCTGGGTGCATGAAATGAATGATGTACGAATAGAAAGTTTTTTTTGTTATTTAAAGTGAGGGGATTGAATAGTATGTTATAGTATACAATGCGTACGGATAAATGTTGTTTTTCTCTTGATAGCGATCTGTGTGCAAATACGAGAAATAAACAAATGAGCACAAACAGGCATGGGAAAGAAGAAAAAATCTGCCAAAGCTCGATAGTGCATGCAAATCGTGATCGATAATGACGATTATACGTATAAAATAGCGCTTCGTTTGATGCTTGGCACTATATCGATCGTCGGTTCGAGATATGCGTCTGGTTGTGTATACGTATATAGCATATAGGATATAGAGGGGAAAAAAAATGTATATATAAATATAGACGATGAGATCGATTGGTTATGCGCGACCCAAAAAGTTGCTTGGCCCGTTTATTGATAGACGAATGAAGCGTCTGCATCTCTTGCATGCTCAGAATTCCACCAAAATGGCAAACATTTTTCTATTTTTATTTTTTAACAGAAGGTATACACTAGGGGGACATCCATACATTGATGTCAGCTCCCAAGATCAACCTCAACCAGATAGTTATCAAGAGAAATAGTACACACTAATAAGGCAGCATGTTTATTGCAAGAAATTTGAAGAAATAGAAAAGTATAGTGAAGAAACACTTCATTAGTTGATCATGCAATATCACCATTCCCCCTAATTTATTGCCACACCTTGTATATTGTATAGTGTATTGTTTTGAGAATTTTGGAATTATCCTCGCATGAAGATAGAGAACAAAGTCAGTCTGACTGCATGTCAACGTAAACAACAGGAGGACATGAGGACACTTAAGGAGATTGCAAAAATCTTCCAAGAAACAGGAACTCCAATAACAATTGCACAGCATTTACAGAAACTTGAGACAACCATGCAACCTTCCTGTTGCATCCCAATTCATAAAACCTCTAAAAGCACAAATATCTGCAATTGATATTGCTGGTATACTATATATGATAGACACAGGCTTTTTAAATAATTTAAAAGTCCATGAGATTCACAAATTGACAACATGCACACCTATGTCTAGCTATAATTGTGATGGAAACTGAGGTATACATATGAGTTTTCAACTTTTTAATCATATGGTGAAATTGCATGGAATACTGTATCATACCTACTGCATTTGTATGACAATAAACCTGCAAGATATAGAAACATTTCCTAGGTGGTAACCCTTTGGTGTCTATTTTCACTGTATAGCACACAGACATTTCATTCACCCTGTATAGTGCATAAAACAGAGCAATGGCCAATAGTAACCTAAGCATTTCATTTGGCTGTCCAGTAATAGGTCACTTAAGGCGAGAACGTCTCTAGGATGGATGCCTGTGGATAGCTGGCTTGTCAATTTAGCCAGATTCACTCTGGATTCACTACAGACGTTATTTACGGATTGTGTGCTGAGGGACGTGAATGACGTGGCTGGAAAATAAGCTCTCCCTGGCGAAAAGCACCAAGAAAATGAGATGCAGCCGAGCGATTGTGCATGTAAATTGAAATGAAACTCAATCGGATGGTCATCGCGGTTATATATATATACGGGAAAACCGGAAACTGCGTCAATTTAAAACCCCACAGTAGACCATCCAACCCCCCCACCCCCCATCCCCTATACTGTTATTTATTTATTGAGATTGCTGCATCCGTCAGAAAAATAATAATGCTCCTAGGCCTACCATGCAAGTAAATCAATTATTAATGCTTCCCCAAGGTGCTCATTTGAATAGTGCGCTAAATGCGAGCATTTGGTACAAAATTGCACCCATTAACGACCCCCTACTATGAATACAATAAATATATCAAATATTTCATTCTTTCAGCCAGACGGGGTTATGGCACTTTTAATTTTCCATGGAATATCTGCTACTGTGAAACCACTCGTCTGCTACAGTCTGTCCAAAAAGTTTAGAATAATTAATGCTCATTTGGGATGACATGTAGAGTTGAATCTTCAATTGACAGTGAAATGTGGCCGCTGGTTTTATAAATAAAAAGTTGAAATTGACGTAATGAGTCATGTTAAAGCAAATAACAAATGCGTAAAGTGATGTTGTCCACATAAAGTTTGGAATAATCACAAACTTTTCAAAAAGTTTGGATCAATTTCAACTTTTTACAGTAATTGCTTTGAACATCAAGCTACACGATGTTAATATTACTTTTAGAATCAGTGACCACGTTTCACTGTAAATTGAACTATATAACGCAACATGCCATCCCAAATGAGCAGTATTCTAAACTTTATGGACAGACTGTGTACAGGGAATCCTTGAATTAAGCACATCACTCCCATTTAAGCCACTTAGTTTTAACGTCCAAAAAGAAATATTAATAAAAATATAATAAGGATGTTGAAACTTTAACCAGAATTTAGTTACCTACCATTTAACACATATGAACTTGATGACTAGTTGTTAATTAATTCCTGTTTATATAAGTTGATTTGTATTTGACAATGATAATAATAAAAAACATAAGTCACATATCATTATTTGTTAGTATAGTTTACAATATATGCATAGTAAGTTGAGACCGTAAAATAATGAGTAACTAAGTCTGTATAAAAGTCACTTTGTATGTGACATGGCACACTTTTGCTGCAATTTATAAAATTGGATTTGTTATGCAAAGCATGTGGTACATGTAATGCGGGTTTTAGTCGATGCCACAACAAAAGCAGATTACTTAAACAGTTTATTAAATTGCAAAACCTGGAAATGAAAGTTAAATCAATTTACTTATTCACATTGTCTAATTTAATTACTGTACATTATTTTTGTACTGTATATAGAACTTTGCAAATGATTAATATATGGGTCCACTAATTTTTATGATAAATCATTCTTTAATTCTTTAGTACAACCATAATTATATCATCAATTATATTTCCATTTTTTGCGGATTAAATCAAAATACCTATTGCAGATTATAAAATTGCTTCTATAGTTATGTTGAAATAAATCAAATTTTCTCAGTAGTATAGCATTGGACAAATTTTAACTCACCATCACAATTTCCTCTGCTGCATGCATTGCTTATGCTAGGCACATTTTCCATTTACCTAAACTGATATATATTGCGCTTCACTAATGTAATTACCATGTGATAAAGACTTGAAATGATATTACCTCAAATGAAATTATAGTTTTTAATAATGCATAATGTAGACTTTTCGAATTAATTTGAGTGTCTGTGAAGTAGTCCACATTGTAAACACGTACCTGACTATATATACGAGTCACTTATTCAGATGACATCAACTATGTATAAATGATTAGCATAGTAGATGGCCATTTCTCAATGTCGACTAGCTGACAATTTCCTTCTCATATCAGAAAATACACGCCAATAAATAAATAATCAACTTGTAAATATTGCAGCAAATATCCAAGTCCATTAGTATCAAGTTGATGTAAATAAAATCCTGAACAAACAGACAAATCCCCAAATATGATTATATACGCGGTACAAAATACTAAAGTCCACCTCCAAAAGGATTGTTCATAAATAAAGTTCTGGGTTGATAGAAGGATTATTTCAATGCAAATATACTAATAAAATCATGTAATGTCCCTGAATACTATTCCAGGCTTTCAAAAATACCTTGCCTGTACATGAAGCTGTATGGATCAAATTTTAACAAACCATATCCCATTGCAAAAGCAATAAATAATGGCTTTTCACAAGTGGACAGACACATAATCACGAATTTTATGATCCATGTAATACTATTGCAATGATCATGTCATGGTTAATCCCGAACACGCAAACCATGTGAACATATTTCATCTAAATTCACGGATCACTGGGCTAAAGAGATTACAGTATCATGGTCTGTATATATATAGTACACTCTTGTACATCTGTCCTAAATGCGAACTAATAGAAACCAGCTTGACCACAGCAAGTAATTCTCTCGTATCCGTATATCAATTGACCACTTTTTGTGAAACATTAATATTTAATATTGTTGCTGGACAACTCTTAGTATTGAGCCTGCACTTTCACTTACACCATTTTCGTCTTATGGGAAATACTTTGTTAACCCGGGTTTTTCACAGATAATCACATCAACTAAACCACTATATACCACCGAACTGAAAGACGGGTGTACAAGGAAAACGTTTACTAATGAATTTAGAATCTTCTACTTGTAGTATATTTCTCCTAATGTAATATCTCGTCACTTAACTGTGAAATCGGCCATTACAAGAGAAACTAATGACACGACAAGCTTGTTTCGGCCTAACGGCCTCATCAGGTGTCATGAACTTTTAATCACAATGAGTTTGTTTTCCATGATGTGCTTTACAAGCTATGGAAAAGTTATATTCAGAGTTTACAGCTAATTTCCACAAACTATTTGTTATATATTATTACTCCAGTAGATTTTTTTAACTTTACCACTTTATAATTTATGCTAAACTTTGACTGTAAGGGATGTTTCTTTAACTGTCTTGCATTGCTACACATTTATTCCACATTATTTATGAGCACAACTCAAAAAAATTGTCATGTGTGTTATATACCTATATTGGCTGCATTCATTTTCCAACCATAATCATGATTTTCAATAATCAGATTATTATAAGCAATAAAATGAGATTAAACGTTTGAACGGCCCTAAATCCACATTTGAAAATCATGCTATTATAATGTGTGTAATGTGATTATAACATTGAATGCAATTATGATTATTATAAACCGGTCTGGCAGGTCAGATTATGGAGCGCCTTGGCCATGTGACATGGCCATAATCCAAATATTATTAAAATCGTTGATTATGGTTTGAAAATGAATGCAGCCATTGTATTTTAAAAATTATATTATGAAAAACTGATGTTCAATAACTATATGTATTGTATTGTATTGCATTGTATTGTAAACATCATATTTTCAAATAGTTAATTATATAAAGAAGTACATTTTGGTAGTACTTATGGCTACTATGGTACAGAATTTATTGATATCCCTTCAGAGGGCTTACCTTTTAATGTGCATGAAAGGTATTCTAATGGAAGTGGGTGTCTTCTTTCTTCTGCGTTGTGTGTGCATGCGCAGGGTTTCGATGTGACCGGTCAGGACCTGGACCCTGGGCCTGGACGATGTCCTATGGGGAAAATGAAGCTCGTCAACCTTAGGGAAATTGGCTCCTGGGGAAATTGGGAGTAAGAGAGTAGCAGGAAGAGTAACCCTAGGGACTAAGCCATGCTGCGCGTTTCATTAACGGCACTCGCTTGCCACACGCCGCTCATTTAGCTCAATTTTCAAATCAACCCTGGTATAGAAACATAGCACTGCACGCAACCCAATGCACTTGCAAATCCGCCCACCTCCCACCCAACACTTTATTTATTTATATTGCAAAAGTGACGCGACCACATGCATGTTGCATAGCCATCATGTTGTCTGCATTGTCCATACATATCCGTTTATAAATCACTTAACTACTCATGCATATGCCTTCTCCACTCACCATCCATGATTACATTTTCAATATTGCGTGTCATCTTTTGCAAAAAGCCAATACTGTAGTAGTATATCAATACGTACATGCAAATTATCAGTCAAGTCAGACACGCCCACTTACAGTGTACTTGTTAATTGACCAATTTCAGTAGGCGTGTCCTATTGCCAATATGGAGGCCGTGTTGTGGATAACAGTGCAACCTTATTGGCTGTTGCCTAGATATCCACAACAAGGACGCCATTTTTCGTCTGACTTTCAGCTAATGGCAGGGCACGTGAAATCGGTCAATTTTGAAAACTAGCTCCAGAACAAAATGTTTTTTTAATTTTTCATTAAATAATACATTATAGGTATGTTATTTCTAATTGTAATGCTAACCAATTGTCTTTTTTTTTTGTCATTTTGCAGATGTCAACTAGCTGCAAGGTATCAATCAGCAAAGTGCCTTCATGACTGTCTTCTCACTAGCAAACATCTGCAAATTTTTACCGCCATTTTGGATTGGTTCGCTATTACATAGTAGTAGATAATATCCATGTGAAATCATAATTTACCATATCTGGAAATTGGGAAAATTAAAATATTAAAAATACGTACAAAAGTCCAAACGTTGAAAGCATAATTTGTTTGGAAAATGCAAAAGTTAACTTCAAATATGGTGGATTGTGATATAAATTATATGCTTTATAAATGTTTAATTTTTAATTTTCATATACAAGTAATGAAGTGATGTTGAATTCTTAAATTGCAACCTGTGATGTACATTTATGTAGTTTATAATAAAAATTGTTAAACTATATGAAGGCATCAAATGGTTAATCATGCAAGAAGGTAAGTGGATGATTGTTGAACAACAAGAATATACTTCTCAGTTTTCATATTTTGGAATTCTCTGACATTTCCTTTATGATTTTAAACAATTATAATTTTAACTTAATGATTTATAAATTTTTATGTTTGTTTAGGACAACTGGAAAAAAATACTCAAAATTATACTGAGATTTCCCTGCTATACAGCTTAAATTTTTTCCCGCATTTGAAATAATGATGATTTAATTCAAAATATTCAATTTCATCAATTTCTATCCGTTTTATTTGGTTGGTATGGATTACGTTAATAAGTTGCAAGATTTAAGCAGGTCTGAAAATAGAATGAAGGAGGAGGATTTAAAATGCTATTGCCATTGAAGTCTTTTGGCCTATCCTTTCTTTTTGATATGTATCTATTTGACTGGAAGACAAAAGTCAAGAGGTCGCCATGTATAGTATCGATACACATATAGTGAATTAGTATTTTTAAAGAAAGACAAGAGATGTGTTGCCTAGTAACACCATCACCTGGCAACCTGAATGAAGCTGTAGTGTTTCTTAGGGAACTAATGGATTTCTTTGTCTCCAGCGACAAACAATCGCCTATCGAAATTTTTCTATATTATAATATACACAAATACATTGGCAACAAAAATAAGATAGAGAAACTCGATCCGGCAAACAGAGTACACAAGTACTACCACCATACATTTTCCACATACAACATTTTCTAAACTAACAAAAGAATGTAATCACTTCCCTAAAACTTCAACCATTATTTTTATATATAGTATTCCAAAATGGCTCTATTTATATACATTTATTAGTAGATTTTACTTAATATAATTGCCCAATTATTATATCAGATCCTTTTAAACTAGTATAGTTCTAAAAATGCAGCAAAAATGATAAATAAACTCAGCATTTATTATAAATAAACATGGAATTTTCAGCTTAAATTATGTTTAAAAATATTAATTCTTTCGCATTGTAATATACTTTCGAGTTTCATATGAAATATTCAGTATCATCTCAAGGCAACATATGCAGAAGCAATAAAAATACTAGAGGTTGAGTGAAGACATGTATGTCATTGCAATATGTATAACCACCAGAAAAATCTATTGCTCATTTCTATCACAAGATGGCGCACTAAAACAGCTGTTGATAAGAGTTCAGTATCAATATAGGAAATGAATTTCATTATTTAGATGTAGATCAGGAAATGAGAAAATAGAAAGCCAATGTTGAGAAATTAATACATTTGGAAGAGCAGGAATTTAAACACCTGAATGAGGTTTTGCTCTGGACAATACAGAACTTATTATATGATCAGATCCCAACTTATTAGACAACTTTATAAGTCCAATTCTGAAGTAACAGGTAAGTTTCCAAACACGTCAACAGTGAATTTCATAACGTATATTTGAATTGTCAGCATTTAATGAATATACAAGTTGTTTTATCATTTAAAGGTGAACTGACAGCGAACCCTAACACAATCATTTGTTTGTGAAAATCGACAAATAAAATCACAAAGAATCATCTCCCAAATGCTGAAGTGTCTAG
>JAQFZQ010002707.1:0-12901 GCA_034696005.1 Glomeris marginata | reverse complement strand
GCAGAACCACGCCCATTTGGACGTATGCGCCCAATCCCCTTTCTCTCATACGTCCAAATGGGCGTGGTTCTGCCGTGACAGGTGGAAAATTGACCTCACACGCGTCTTCTTTCAGTTTACAGACAGTAGTGCAATACATTGATTAATAAATCACTAATTTCATCATTGATTACATGCAACAATATGCAGCAGTTTGGAAACAACGATAGGTAACGAGAGGAGGAAATGAGCGCCGCCTGGCGGACTTGTTCATCACCAAACGAAATTCTCGCGCCTTCAGACGCGGAATGGCGTCTTGAAAAAAATAACCTTTCCCCTTATCGCCATTATCAATTTATATTTCCACATCACGACTGTTTTAAATAAAACTGCACCCTTCAAAGACCTGGGCCCCATCTGCTATTTTATGCGCAAAACTTAATTTCAAGTTAGGGGCAACATTTTCCATTTTCCACCACTTTCAAATTCCAAACGTGTTTTAAAAAGTCATTAAAATAAGAAAAGGCAGTAGTAACGTCGATATAAAATTACATTATGGCCTCCCAAAATAAGGTCGTAAAGTTTAAAATTATACATATAAATGACCCTGCTATCTACAGGGTGAAACAAAACAATTTCGACTTTTTTATGTACAACAGCAAACATAAAATGTATTTCGCCATTATAAACATGGAAAGATTAAGTAATTTAAAAGTTAAAATTCTCCATTTCAAATTTGCAATTTACAGGAAAAGTATTCTCGCAATAAGTCATATACAGGGTGGTTCAAAATAATTGAACACTGAAATAATTATTACACTATATTACTCTTGGTATAACTAAGTTTCTCCTAAGTTTGAATTAGCATTAATATTTTGTTTAAAGTGATAAATACTGTAGTTGTAACAAGTGTAAATATAGATTGAATGGTGAGAAATGGAAACAGTGTGACCCACTTTTTACCCCTGACCTTTGCCTTAATGGCGTATTGTTCTGCTTTCAACTTAAACTTCCCATTGTTAACATTTGAGAGGTTAATTTACGAAGTAAGGGCATAAAAAATTGTGACTAAACTGAGGAGAGGAAGGTACATAGAGTATATAACCAACACACACAACTCTTGAGGGGGTAAATGTGACAAAAAATCCAACAATGAATGAATGACCCCAGCTACTTTCTCTCTATCAGTATAATACATGAATGAAAATGGAAAGTGAGTGACTGACCACGTGTGGGCTTCTGGTATAATGTCATCCACAACAACGTAGACCATGGCTCCAGCAGCAAAAGCAAGGGCATATGGTAGAAGCGGTTGCGCAATCGTCACCACTGCAGCCCCCAAAACGCCGGAAATTGGTTCCACCATCCCACTCAGCTGGCCATACCTTTGTAATAAAATAAAATATTAATTGTAACATAATAATACAGTAGATTTTCAAGAGGAATTTGTTAATTTACATTAGGTTATCATGACACTAGATCGATTGTAATGAATGAATAATAATGAAATGGCATGCAAGAAAAGTGAAAGTACATTAATCATAATTACCAGAAACTTTTCCACGTGGAAAATCCAGCTCCTCTCAGCGGTAAACTGACTGCTAAACCCTCGGGAAAGTTTTGCAGTCCGATGCCGATCGCCAAATTCCTATCAACGACAAAAATCATTTCCCACGCTGACACTTTCGTTGAAATCACAAAAGCAACAGCAACAAAAACAGATTCAACCTTTTGTTATAGTATGCTATGTATTTAACAATGAAGCAAAAACCCGTCTTCGGGGCAGACGACACAAATTGAAAAGATGGGTTTTTAATCTTAAATTATGTTATGGTCACATATTAGTTTATAAATAAATACAAGAAATGTCCCTTACACAAAATACTGCAGTTTGTTCTATAAAATGGCACTTTTCATTCATAAAAATATAAAAGACAGCAGTTTTATGGGGAAAAATGCAGTATATTTTTTGTAAGGGGCGTTTCTAGGCCTATTTTTAATTACTATATCACATGCATGTAAGTTACTTTACAAATACATAGTAATAATAATCATCACAATAAGAAAATTCTTGCATTATTTTGCATTTTTAATCCAATAATTTACTATGCTGTTTGTCATTCTTTAAATTATTTGCCAACACCAGTGTGAACAATAACAATTTTTGTACTTATACAATGCTTATATAATGTAAAATATATATTATTCTATAGGTTTTAGAGGATATATGAAAGCAAATAACGTTTGAAAATTAAATATGTATGTATGAGTTAATTTACTATATTGGTTTGAGTGGGAACCCTGTATATCTCAAAGCAGGATACAGCAGGAAACATTCTTACTGGATCACCCCTTGACATGTGTTCACATTGGTAAATGTACATTTATACTGAGCTGAACACCTGTGGGAAAAGATGCTTAGAAAAGTGGCGAATTACAGTGATAATTAATAGAAGGAAATACAGTAGTAGGTATATAAACGAATTACGGAAATGAGTTTGAAAAATGGTGTTCACTTTTTATTAGATGGCGATCCCGTTGAACCCACCCCCAACATGACCAACCCTTGATGTCCTTCCGTGTATGTGCTCACGCAAGTATATATGGTAAATAAATGCATAGCAAAGCTAAAAAATAATATTAGACAACAACAAAAGAAGAGAAAAATTCCCATTGCAGTGTTGAAAAATTTCCCCACTTTATGCTGTCACATGTGCCACGTAAATATGGCATTGTCAGAGCTCGTTATTATAGCAGCAAAAAATGATTTGCACTTAAAGTTCGACGGGGTAATTAAGTTAGGAGGTTCACCTATGCTTAGGCCAAACCTCCTTAATTCGAATAACATTTATTTACTAATTCTGCATAAAATTCAGTTGTCTGTGCAGAATGTTTCCCCATGCAAAAATACGAATAAGAAATTGTTGATATAATAACTACAGTAATATCAATGATTGGTAATATATTAATATTACAAATTGCAAAAGATGACATTCCAAAAATGTAAGGTGATTAGTGATTATATAAGCAAGGTATAAGAGTACCACAATTCTATAGACAGTTATTTCCACAGTAAATTAGATATAGAAAACCGATAGGAAAAACCAGACTGCATTGCGCCAAAGTGCACCACCCTGCGGCAAAAGTGATAACTACAGTGGGACAAGGAATTTCAAGTCCTTCATTCTACGAATTTTATTTGATAATAAAAAAAAATCAATGAGAAAATAAGCGAAACATATTTTTAAAAAGTCGCAATAATTTCCACATCATTAATAATTTGTCTAGCAATTAACAAAACACCGCCCCTTTTTCTCCTCCCTTTTCGTTAGAATCGAACATAAATTCGGAAAGAGGGGGGAGAAATGTTGAGAAAAGTAAATGACGACGTCTTATTTTTCCGCTCCCAATAATCATAAATTACTTGGACTGCTCGGCCATACTTCATAAATCACGTCGCAAAACATGGATCCTATCGACACACGGAGTGTGGGAACGGAAGTTTGAACAAGCAAGTGCACTCACTCTGCCCACCACCCCCCACGCGTGGGAGTCGCCAATGAACTCGTCCGATTAAATTCCTCACTACTCTCATTACCAGGATGCGAACGAGCACCATTTTCCAGGCCTGGTGCTCGTTCAACATTCCATGCCATCCCTTGCGCCAAACCATCCCTCCCAACTCACCCTCATCACCCCTCTCCATAAGTCACGCCCTCAACCCTTGCGGCGTCAACCAATCAGCGAGCTCGCAGCTCATTCACCGTAAACGCGCACTCGGCGGATTCCATCGCCAGGGGTCGATGGCACCCGAGCAGGGGACGTTCAAAATGCACGTCACTCCAAACTAAAAATTCCCATCTCCTTGTAGATATCCTTTTAATATACTATAGCATAGTTGTTCCACTTATAATCTTTTGATTTATACTATACATACATAATTCGATTTGTATCTTGGGCTACAAAAACTACATTCTTCGGCCGCCATTACACAAGTCATCATGAACATAATTTTGATCAAATGTCACATTTTCTCAGGGGAAAAGACAACATCTTTCACACGATTGAATATAGAATGATATAATCGTATATAGCTGGTTGTTACATGCAATTATTATCAAGAGTTATTTTGAGGACTGACTGGTGTAATGGCGGCTAAAGAAAATGAGCAGAACATGCTTTTTGCAGATATTCTTTAAAATGTATAATGTTATCAGAGTTATTCTGTAATAATGGAAAAAATATGAAACTGGATTTGGTTTATCGGATAGCACACATAAATGTGTGTAACACACATGTGGTATGTTTGCGGTAGGTGTGCAAAAAATGAATGTGCCAGGTATGCAGACTTTGCCACAGGCATGTAGCAGACCTACCACTTACCTGTCACAAAGATATACCAATGGCTGCATTTCATTTGCCTTTCATATACATATAATCTGTGAAATTTCCTACCATCCACATCCCTGAATGCATTGCACAGATGAGAATATTCACTTGAAATTTGTTTATACTACTAGTATTTTGTTGCACAAAAAACTACCATCTCATGACGTCATCATCATGCTGACCCCCTTTCCCATATCAACCATTATACACCATTGATCAGATCTACATCTGTGTGACGTCACAAAATTAAATCATATTCATTCATGCGGAGTATATAACCTACTGTCAAAATAAATGCCATTCAAGTGTCAATTGGCGTTAGGGGACATCCATAAATGACGTCCACTGACTTGACTTTACAACCTTTTTAAATAAAATCCTAAGATATACAGTCTAAATTGATTTAAATTTCAACATTTTATGGGGTTTTCTTTAATTTGTCATGTATGTAATTGCAAATATACTGTTCTGAAACGACAATGTTTGAATTTTCGTTTATAAACTTGTAATGCTGCATTCACCTTTAAGTCACTTACATCACCTTTAAGTCACTTTTTTTGCATGTTATATTCACTATTTCAAGTCATTTAGTCAGTTGAAACCCTGCCACCAGACGGAGCATTTATAAAATCACATTTTTGAACGTCCCCTTTTCTTGGATACCCGAGTTGGTCACGTGACTAGCAGACTACACCACGGCGCTCCGGCCAGTGGCCATGCCGTGAAATAAGTCACAGGCCAAAAAATAAAAATAAAAAAAGAAACTCGAGTTCGTTCCTCTCTTCCCCTTCTCGTGCCCCTTTAAAAACGAGCTTCTCAACGCCCTCTGGCGGACGGAATGCTCACCATGCAGTCACGCCAAGCCACAGAGTGCGTAGACTATCTTTTAGCCTCGCTTCCGGTTGTTCATTCATCCTTTCAACTTTCAATCTGCTTCCGTCTGACGCTAGCCATTCAATTTTCGCGCTTGGCCACGCCCACTAAAGCCAACTGTTTCCCACCCCCAATAAAAAAATACGACACAATTATTCCCCACCTCCCCAAATGAACATGACTACCCTTCTGTCTTCACACAGTGACTTCACACCAAAATATATATAACTTGCACGTTATTCACACTTTGGTGCAAATCCACTTACTCCCCTGTTGCGCCCACTCGCATGGTTTTCCATAGGAACGAAGGAGTAACTTTTCACTATTTTGTTTCAAACTAAGGGAGCCCATTGTTCAATTTAGACATTAAATCTGAAAACTAACGAAAAATATGTACGAGGTAAATATTAAGTTCCCTGCATTGTGTAGGCACTAAATAATGAAAAAATAACATTATTTGGCGGAACTGAAAGATAATTTGCAGAAACAAAATAGTTGAAATACCAAAATGCACCAAGCCTTAGCCAAGCGTGGCAAACACGTGCCCACATAATTCAACCTTATAATGCACTGGACTGTGGAAATCGGTCAAAGAACAAGTTTAGCATAGCATATGCAATGGATACTGCAAGTTCATTAACATGACTGTCAGTAAATATGAAATTGAATCATTCTTGATTTGATTTAATGCATGCAACAGGTGGCAATTTTTAAGGATTTGCATGTTTGCAATGCGAGGAATGCCATATAATATGTTAATGAGGGGAGGGGACTGTGATATCGAATGTGGAACAACAACTCCTAAGCAGCTAAACGAACTTATAACAGCCCATAAGTTTATATAGTATTTATTAGTAGGTGGTGCTTCATCAGCATTGAACAAAATTCATGTGCTGGGTCAATCGGTTAGATTGGCATTCAATTGTACTGTGACAAACTATAGGGGAGGAGTTTATTTGCTTTGCCACCTTGCTCGATTGTGAGCCCCTCAAAGAAATAGCCTACAGGAACCTCGTTGACAGGAACAAGACTTGCAAAAAAATTTGGCATCCAGGTGGTAATTCAAGGTAATACACCATGGATTTTCATCCAGCTTGCAAGTAAATGTTGTATACTTGATTACTACTCATCATTTCCTGTTACACTAATAACATTGCTACCGAAACATAAATATGCACTCTATTTAATAATTTTTCATCATAAGTTAAAAAAAATCTACAGTGGAAATTGTCGGCTAAATAAACTCCTCCTTACTTAAAGGTGAACTGACAGTGTTTTTTTAACACCCCATGATATTCGGACTGTAGAAATAATGATTAAAATTAAAACTATGAGTTCTTTTATTTTCTTTTTTAAAAATTTATTAAAAATGTTTTAACAGATTGAAGATTTTGTGTTTTTGGGCATGTGCAGAGAGGCTAGGAGGGGAGAAATTCTAGTATGGAGAGTTTGTTCCAGCAAATGAAGTGGGGACGCCATCTGTATTTAAATAGACATTTAGCACGTTTTGGTGCAAGTGGCATGCCATACGCACTGTCCCGGATGTAAATTTTGAAGACTGATAAATTTTCGAATTTTTATTATTAAATAACGAATCGTTGGAAAAATTAGAAAAAAATTGTACATATGCAAATACATCTTGTTCATGCATAGGAAATTTTTCAGAGAAATCTGTTGCAATAAATTTACCCTGTCAGTTCACCTTTAATTGCTTTATGGGAAAAATTGGTTATTACAAAATTCCTTGTAACAGGATGATTAGGAAAAAATTAAGCAGATCACTTGGGTTATTACCTACATCAAATGAGAGAACGGAAAATGCAAAATTGCAAAAGAAAAGGGGTGAGGGGGAAGAAGTTGTCTTCCGGCACAGGTGATCTGAAGAGCTTGCACCTCGTGACTCTTTCACGTGACCCGATGTTCTCCGCATTCCCGTGCGTTTGGCATGCATCGGGTTTGTTTGAAAACAGGCATAGAGTAGGGGGGGAGGGGGGTAAAAAAAAGTGCAAAAGTGCACCGACATACCGTCTGGCGGCGGCAAAAAGGCTCTTGCACCTGCTAACAAACAAGATGCCTTGTGGGCAAAAGCAAGTTGCGCGCATAACATCATGCGTGTTTACACTGGGCTAGCAACTGCAACTTTCCATGGCTCCTCCCACTTGCCGTGACGTCACCGCAATTACCCGCGTTCTTGTCGACGATTTCAAACCCAACTCCCACTTCGCAGAACCAGTAGAATTATAGTTTAAAGTTTAAAGACGAAGGGGGATGGGAAAGAAAGAAGAGGAGGAGGGGGTAAAAAACAAAAACCACACATACACTTCGATGTAAAGGGTTGGCCGATGCTATGCATCACTTATTGCAATCAATGGCGGTTTTGCTCTTTTCGCTTCTTCTTTTCTATTGTATACACATTTTTTCTTGCATCCCCTTTTTCCAGCTCTGCACTATATCGCATTCCTGTCGGTCATTCATCTCATCTGGACTTCCCCCGAACACAACCCACCCATCTCTTCTAAAGCCACCCACAATGCCAGACTCGTTCATTGCCTCATTCATGCATTGCTGCAAAAGCTATACAGCATTATTTCCGTAATCGATTATTTATCGCAAATTCTCCCTATAATCCCACATGTCAAATATTACATTTGATAAAACCATATCTGTATAGGTATATTACAAAGTATATTTACAAAATTTTTTTCTTTATGGGAAAAATAAAATACTATAAAAGAAAAACAGCAATGACACCATATAAAGCTGACATTATTGGGATAAATTAATTGTTTAGTTAACTTTAACTTTACTTAGTCTTTTTACATGGTATTATCATGGTATTATCTACATTGTATCTATCTACCTTGAGGAAATTACAGCTGGAATGTCACCCACAAAAGTTGGGCCACAACCCGCCCTCCAATTACGAGGTGAGGTTTCAAGTGCAAGCGCCATTACTCCAAATTCCCATTCATTTATTCATTCATTCCATCCATCCATCCATCCATTCATTCATTTCATTCCTTCGTCCGTTGCCAAGGAGGTTGCACCATTCAAAAGCCAAAAATGCCCACAAAACACATACCTAAAAGACAATGTGGCAGGTTTTGGGGGATAAGTGATATTTTCATTAAAACTTCTTCCTGAATTTTTTTCTTTCTTTTGGAGTATGTGCAACAAGTGGGGAAATAAGAAAATATAAGAAAAGCTGGGTGGGCTAAGATGGCATAGTGACGTGTACAAAATATGAACAGGGTATATAAAGAGAAAGGAATTTGAAAATTGCCAAAGACAAGTTATATGGAATTAGGAATGTGATTCTAAAATTGACAAAAAGTACTGTCAAAAATTATTGTCAAAAAGTCATGCAAGAATCTATAAGGTATTCGAAAAATTTCCATCAAAAGTCAGTGTAAGTTTGGAGTTTTTTTTTTAGTAATAAGCTGATTTGCAAAATTTGCTTAAACTCGATTAACAATTCATAAAAAAAAACGTGAAATCAATATTAAAGAAAAACCAGAACATTTTTATATCTCCAGTAATTCAAGGGTAAATGTAGATCCTGTTCAACATCCCTCCTGCCCACTGACCTTACAAATTCTTAAATAACTCTGCCAGTTATTTTTTGATCTCGTTTCAACAAATATGCAATCCTGCATCCAGTTATCATTGCATGTCATCCTTTTTAAATCATATTTCAAACGTATACATCAGTTTGGAATGAGCACATAGTTTTCCAATTTATTCGCTGATAATAATGCTTATTTAATAAATGAGTGACCCACAGCACCACCTATCAGTGACATTCCCTCAAGAGCCATCCATGTTTAATCAATGAGGTTGGTTTAATAACAGCCGGGGAAAATTGGACAAATCCCAGTTACATATCGTCCCTACATAAGGAATTTGTGTGCCATCTTGGCACAAAACTTAGTCTTCCGGTATTGGATAGAAGACGATATAAACCTTCAAAGTAGTCACTCTGGTATCTGCAACCTGAGGCGTTTGGTTCTTGCTTGCCAGTACACTGCACCCGGCCCTGACCTTCCCTGGCCGCCCACCCATCCACAGACAGCCTTGAAGTCTTCAGGCTCTCTCTCAACGCAATAAACTTGTTCCCTCACTTCCACCCCTTTTCCCTCATCCTCTTCTCGAGTCGAAGAAGGAGAAGGAGAAGAAAAAAAATAGACTCCTGAAACAAAAACCCGACTCGCAGCTCCTGCTCTTTCGTTTCGGTTTCTTTTCCCACAGCACACCGCACTGCAGTCAACTCAGCAGCGAAGTCCGACACAACCACCGACCTCCAGAAAGCCCACCCGGGAGAAGAAATACCACTCCGAACGCCCTCCCACTCAAATCCGCCCAGCCCACCCAACAGCTTTGCTTCCTCAAGCACGGAACACGGAGAAACGACCAAAATTCTCAGCACGCAGCGCCACCTGGTGGTAATTCTGGAATCGTGCGACGCAGACACACAATAATTTCATGAAAACGCCCCCCTCCCCCCTCCCTTATTGTAACAACCTGCCACATAATTTAGTGCTTTCCATCAACCAACAAGTTCTGTTCTGTTTGAATGTGGAATTTGAGAATTTAATTCCCATGTGACTTTCATGCCAATTAATAGAAAAATAAAAATAAATGGAGGCTTGGTGTGTTTGTACCTACTGTATTAAAATAGAAAATACTAGTCTTATTAAATGGGCTTCAATTCTTTTATAGACAATTCTGCATGCATTTTTTGCTATATTTATAAAATAACTTTCATGCAGAATTATTTTGATTATTTCCTATACTATATTATCAAAGAACTTTCATACTTGACAGGGGTGTCAAGTATGTCATGTTAAAGTGTCCACGGAAACTATATTTGCATCAACAGGGATTTATTGACAACAGCAACCTGGCAACAACACACCCCACATTCTCAGAAACAGATTGAGTTGGAATGATACATACTAAATACTAATCATAAGCATGTTATTGTTTATATAGAGCCACATTATGCAATAATTGCTAAAGTTCGTACATGAACACTCATTGTTTTTAAGTATTTGCATTCATGCATACGTTGCATTGTAGCAAATTTATGTTAAAAGTAGTATATTTAAATTGTTCATTATGGCCATGAATTGCATACAATTCTTCCAAATAGTGGCAGATTGCTACAATTAAAGGAAACCACCCATATTACAACTAAAATCATGTACATTTCTAAAAATACTCAACATATTTGGAGTTTTAGTAACTAAACATTCAAAAATATTTTGACAATTCTGAGCCTTTACAACGCAAAAGTTTAGAGATAAACTTGATATTTTTTTTTGCAGAGGCTAGGAATACTTGTTCCATGACATCAACTGCCATCTATTGCTAACCGAGGCAACTACGGTAGGTTACATCGAATTATTAGCTTTACTATCACTTACCTAGCACTTTCAAATGTAGCAGAATCACTTTTATCCACTGCCCCAAAAGCAACTCCAACAGCTAATCCCTCTAAAAAATAAAGTAACAAAAAACTCTGTCAAATCCAGAAATAATAATGATGATCTTGTTTTAAAATGTACTCACCAGGGATATTATGTACTGTTACTGCAATTATGAGCAACAGTATTCTGTTCCAACTGCTTTTCTTCCTTTCGGAATCCGCGGTTGAATTATTATTACCATTACCGGCCACCGTATCGTTAGCCGAATTCGTCATATGCTTACGCCTCATTGTAACTGATTGACTATTCAATCCATGAGGACTTGATTCGCTAAATCCTGAAAATATACCGAACAGTAGTAAATATAATTAATTATTTTGAACGGATAATTTTTTAAAGAAAACAAATCTAAATTTTCTCATTCAAATGAAAAATCTGATTGGATTTTATGACAAAAACCGAAATTAGTGCTTACATTTAAACAGAGTAATTTGCTTTAGAAAACATTTAACTTAGAACTTCATTGCAAACTCAAAGGATACCAATTATTAGCAGAAATCCCAACAAAATTTAATTTCCTTTTGAATTAAATTGAAATGTAAACAGTGAAATTCCATATACAATTGAATAATATTGTCTGAAAAGTGTTTATAAAACTGCGAAACTTTTATTCTCCACTGCCCATACTTACCAACAATAGTAACTTCACTTTCTGTAGTCTTTGTTAGCGGTGCATACAAAGCATTATTATGTCTATACCATTCGGGTTTGTCAAACTCTACCTCCATCACCATATTCTGGATAGGTTTAGCACCCTGCAAAATACAAAAATACATTTTACAGCACATATACAATTGACACAAACAAATGTCAATACACTATACTAACCAATAAAGGTAAAAACACGTCTGCGGCGTAAATGAACACCGCACCGATAAGAAAGCCTACAACGCATGGAATGAAAGCAAATTGGCCGTTTTCCCCATAAGTTCCAGATTTCTCTGCTAATTCAATTGCTGGAGCCAAAAGAGACCAATATGAAGCTGCTATCATCACCTAGATCATAAAACAATATATTTTCAGTTCATATGTCATTTCATAACTTAACATGATATTTAACAGTGAAATCCCATTATAAGAAACTCGCTTATAACAGATACTCGGATATATGCAACTTTTTTAAGTTCCGGCTGTAAGTATGTATAGGTATTTCCATGTTAATAAACTTGGATATACAAGAAAACTAAAAATTTTAGGAATTCTGAACAAAAGACCCGGATAACCCTACTGGAAATATCCATCACATGATGGTTCATGGTGGTCTGTGATAGTGTTCTATTGTGGTGTGTGATGGAACCATCATTGAACCTATTGAACACATGTGGTGTGTTATGAGACCCATCATGTGATGGCTATTTCCAGTAGGGAAAGGAATTTTCTGAGAAAGACACCAGTTTATGCAATCCCACATTGAACCGGTTTACACAATTGAGGTCTCAAAATATTATTTGGATGAATCATCAGTTTGGATGGTTTGGATACACTTTGCAGAATATCAACTCGAAGTAAAAATAAGAAACAATCGACAATTCTGCAACCCTGTAATAATATTTCAACTCCTAAACAATGCTAGTGCCCCTTGAAGTTTCTTACAACGGAGTTTCACTGTACTCTGTAAAGAAATTAAATATTTCACTCACACCGGCTGCAAATCCAAGGCTACTATCCAGTACTTTCCTCTGCAAACATAAATAGTGCACAAATTAGTGACACCTGTTGACATGCCAAGGGTACATAATAACAAGATAATAATCATCACAAATCATTGAATAAGGCCCGGATAAATCTATTGTATTTACTAGCACATCGCACTGCATATTTTAATGCGTTGCGTTGACAAGTTTTACAGAATTTGTACATATAGAAAATATAATATACCTTGGCAGTGGAAAAAAAGAATACAACAGCAGCCCCGGCTGCCGTTAAACCCCATGTAAATAAGGTGCCAAGCAGCGCTTGGACAATCGGATCGACTCCTCGAAGCATTCCCAGTAATCACCGACCAATTTCCCTTCAAATTGGCCGTACTTTATCACGATTTACTTCTGATTATCATGTGCCGGGCTTACGACGTGTGAAGCAGCCAACATTGGTGCAAGGAGTTATAAACTGTGACAGGAGTTCCAAGCCGAGTTTGGAACCTGTCCCCATCCGCGAATGGAACGCAATGT
>JAQFZQ010002706.1:0-12902 GCA_034696005.1 Glomeris marginata | reverse complement strand
CTGTGACTGCAACACCTGATTTTTAATGATTTCCCAAAGGTAATCAAATCAGAATATCCTGCACATATTTCAGAATATTTTGCAAAAAATCTAAAGCTCGCCCAAAAACGAACCTGCAACCAAATTATAATACGGAATCATGTCTGCCTTGCGCAATTTATATCTTAACTCTGACCTCAGACATAGGTACATTTATTGCAGATTTTTAAAGTTGACAACTGTGATGCATCCAGTAATGCGCAGTCGCCACCAGGGCGCCCCCTTTTTGCACGTATCGTCCCTAAAACCGGTTTGATGTTCCACCTTAAAGGTTTTCTTTGATATCCTGAAGTACTATTTCATTTGGCAGTCAATGGTTGAGGAAATCGCACGTCAAACCATTCTCATTGAGGTTTATAGATAGAAGCTGGGAAATTCCTTTCGTCAAACAGCTTGATCCACTCTTCAAATATTACCTCCTCTTCGCTACTTTCATCTTCGCCATCATCTTCACTATCACAATGCTCATCTTCTTCGATGAGTGAGTTGATCTGCAACCTCCATTGTCATTTCATTGTGTGGCACATAAAAAGAGTCAAGAGCTTGATTCACTTGTTGACAGCAATGTGCCTCTGGTGGTGGCCTACGCAGTCGTATGTCCAATTCTTCTCATCATTGTTTACATTTCCTGGCATACTTTCTTCATGAACTTAAGAATAGTAAGTTAAATATCTATATAACCTTCCTATATAAACAATTACAAAATGCTCCTAATAGTTTTGTTCTGTTTTGTGTTTGTAGAAAAAGGACAGAGATGGTTTCCCACCAGCAATACTGCCACAAAGCAATCAACACAAGTCTGGACTTAGAGGATATTTGGACAAGGCTTCACAGGCCATCGCTGTCAGTGTTTACGTTCGGATCACTCTCATCTTTATAGTTACAATCATCATAACTACATTTGCCCTGGTTGATGTGGTAGGTTTCCACAATACTATATAGTTGTTCTATGTACCAGTTATATAATACCAAGAGTGTATAATAATACTTAAATTACAGTCAGCTTGCATTTTCACCGATGACTTGAAATGTCTTCTCGTCCCAACAAAAAATGAAACTTGTCTTCACCCTGACAACTCAACTAAAGCAATACTCGACCCAAGGGTAAAATTAAATTCTTATTCCTAATGTGTTCTTATATAAAGTAAAACCATGTTTTTTTTAAAAAAAACAGTACATCACGCAAAATGTGGCCCTGACTTTAACAGTCATTGCAGCTTTCATCAGGATCCATTTCTTGATCAAACTGACAATGTACAGCATAGTGTTGCTACTATACATAACAGTCTTGGCCATCGGCAGCCATGATGGTGTCCACTGGGAAAGTGCTGTTCCAGGACAGCCATACCAGTATTGCAATTTCCACCTTCATACCATTAGTGTAGTGTATGCACTTAACTTTAATCAATAATGCCTAATCTCCTTTTCTGTGTTCTTTTTCTCTTTGACCCAAGAAAAGGCTTCCCATGGGAACAGTTAGTATCCATCATATTTCTCGGATTGTGTCTTCATCTCATGGATAGGCAGGTAAGATCTGAATAAGGCATTCTTCAGTTGAGGCCTGAACAGTTGTATGGTTAATTAATTGTTAAGCAATTTTTCAGTCAGAGTACCTCTCAAGATTGGATTACTCCTGGAAAAACCAACTTAAGGATGAAAGGGGCAAAGCCCTACTTAGTAGAATGGTTAATAAAATCCTACTACAGAACATCCTGCCAGTACATGTAGCTGACATCTACCTCAATGAAAACATGCAAGATGTCAGTATGCATAGATTTGATCCCAAAATCAGCACTTGATTACTAATAATAAATGGGTTTCTTAGAATCAGAATCTGTACCACGAGGAATATCAATGCGTGGCTGTTATGTTCGCTTCAATTCCGGAATTCGCAGACTTTTACAAAGAATCGGAAGCGACTGACAATGGCAAAAATTGCCTTCTTGTTCTGGGGGAAATCATTAAAGACATTGATGCTGTATGTTGCCTGACATAGATTACGAACGCCCCCTATACAAATCTTATTCAGTTTGTTCTAAATTTGCAGTTGCTGTATAGAAGTGAATTCCTGAATGTGGAGAAGATCAAAGTGATTGGCAGCACTTATTTGGCTGCAGTGGGACTTCGGCCAGGAAGGAAGAATTCAAGTGAAGTACGTGGAAATCAATGTAGCCAAGTAAGGACTTGGTTGTAGAAACACAGCTTCTAAACAGTTCCATGTCAATTATGATTCCAGGAATCAATGAACCCTCATGATGACCAGGAGATTGCAACAACAATGGTGAAATTCGCAGTGGCCATGATGGACACACTGGAACAGTACAATGTGACCGCATGGGAAGTGGGCTTTCAGTTTCGAATCGGAATCGAGATGGGCTATGTGACAGCAGGCATCATTGGAGCCCAGAAGCCATTGTATGACATTTGGGGAGACACAGTGAATGTAGCTAGTCGAATGGAGAGTCATGGAGAAATTGGAAGGATCCATGTCACCGACAAGTTTGCCAACGTTCTGCAGCGTTCCAAGATACCATGTGAGTGTAGAGGTGTGATAGACATTAAGGGTAAGGGATTCCTTACCACTTACTTTGTGATCACAGAAAAAGACAGAAGGCCTGAATCCACCCGTCTATGACTATGTACAGGCTTACATTCATATGTAACTACAATAAGACAACACGTATCGCATTCAGTTTGGACATATTATGAAGTGTAACAATCTACTCTTCTACATTGACTTGCTATAGACTTGTAAATAAAAGCACAATTGCTTACAGGCTGATTATAACAGAATTGAATTAGCATAGCCTCAAAAAACCATCCAACAATAAGTTATATTGGCAAAATATGTTGAGGAAAATATCTGAAATGAAGTCTAGCAGTAATAATAATCAGATGTAATTTATGGACACCTCAAGAAACTGGTGTTATGGAAAAACTTGTAATTACGAACATGATTCAACCCCTCCTCCTTCCTCCCAACCCAACCCCCATCGTGCAATAAATTGTAGTTTACATGTTACCATACAGCCCCAAAAATCCAATTGCATACCAATACTACATACACACTAAGCTTTTAAATAAACACTTAACCATTACTAAATACACAATACATGCATAATTTGACAGGTGTCCCACTTCATATGTGATGAATTTGTAGACGAATGGTAAATATAAGTAGGTACAACAAACAGGACTTTGTTTGTAAATGAATGGAATGATGGGAAGAAAAATCTTGGAAAACCTTAGGGTTAAAAGCTATAAGATATGTAACAAAATTTACTCGTAAATACATAAATTGAGGGGGGAGGGGGGTAAAAAAAAGTCGAAGAAAGAGTGATGGCCCCCCACGGAGGTAGTTGTTGCGGTCGGTCGTAAAAATGATGCGACTCGTCGGTAGGGGGCGCGTTAATTGCGCCGATGGGATTGCGGCCATTTTGCCGCCATTTGTCCGCCATTTTCTACGTTTTCCTTACCCACCCCTTTCTGGAGTTTCCCACCCATTTCCGATGTCAACGAGCGAACGAATTTCGCCTCAGGCCCTTCGAAATATCGATCCGGAACACTGTTCGGATAATCGGGGTGGGAGGAAACATCTAACCCCAGAGCTCTCCCTGGAAACCCAGAATAGCCTACTGTAGTGTAATGAAAAGCGAAAATGAAAAGTGTTTAACTCATCCGCTTTTTTTCACCCCCAACTGTTCAACTTTTTGTGCTCCATCTTATAAGAGAGATAAAAAGTCAGGGGAAAAAAATGTCATTTCAAAAGCGGATAATCTGAGAGATGATGTAGAAAGAAAGGCAGAAAAACACACACATATACATAGCACAACAACGACATTAAATATAAGAAACGGGACACGGAAGTGTGGGTATAATTTATTCCAGCTAAAGTTCATCTATCGTACATAGTTAAATCCTAGGGGCCGTTCATATTCCTTGTAACTGGAAGGTATAACATAACAAACAATCCAGAAAATATGATTAAAAATATTTTTTTTTAGTAAGAATGCCACAATTTACAATAATAATCGAACACTTTTGCATAGTTTTCCTTCCAGATTTAGCCGTCTGAAATTGGTACGCGTTTCCGCCACCAGAGGGTGTCCTGTTCACCATGTTAGAGAGATGCAGATGTTAGGAGATGGAGTAATACAAAAGTATTCAATTTTTTTAATCACTTTAAAAGAAACTAAACCGCGTTCTGGAAATATAAAGTGTCCTTAAATAAGCGCCGCATAAAGCGCAATCAAAACTGAAGTGAAGTATAACATGATGTAGGTTAGGAAAAAGTAAAACATGAAAAAGATACACACTGGTGTCCTATTGGTCTCCTGATGCCAATAGTGTCTCACTTCATTTGCATGCAAACCAAGATGGTCTTAAGTCAGAAAATACAGACTGTCACAGTAGATATAATAATAATAAAAAGAAATGGAGAAAATTGCGATTACGATGGAAGGAGGTGAAAAGAGGGAATAAGAAGACATTTTGAGACTTTGCCAAACACAGTATAGAGTAGGATGGGAGGGAAAAAAGACACCTCCAAGAGTTGGCACAAAGATCGGTATGGTATCGATCACGTATCGATAAGCGGCGCGATTCCTTCGGTTCGGATAAACGGGCCTCTTGTGAGTTTTGGCGCATCGAATAAAGTACTATCGGGGATTGGGGGTTGGAGGTGGGTGGGGCCGAGGCATTAGACAACCAGTGCCAATTGGGACTGTTGCCAAACGATTGCCAGGGAAAGTACGACTTGGTCCAAGATGAACGAGATGATGATTATGATAATGAGATTCATCCCCCTAATAATGGAGATGGTTGTCGGTTTGGACAAACGTATCGATATGCATCCGAACGTATCGATCGAAACTGAGTTGCCTATCACAACTTTGCTAATAAATAGGCAGCAATGATCATCATTTCATCGTCCAATATGCTTGTTTTGCCATACTTTACATTTAGGGAGCGCGCAATAATTATGTCACAAATTTAGAATGGAGAGCTTCATGTGACTCGATCACTGGATTTCTTAAAACTATTTTGAAGATATAACACTCTGAACTATTCAGTCAATAAATATAATACAGTGTATCGTAGATATTTTTAGAACAGTTGAAATAACTGAAATAATTATATACGGTATTCATATGTTCCAACATGGTTCTATCCGCAGTACCTTGAGTACTAATAGACCTACTGTTCGTCTAAACACAAATATTAATGGCGGAAACCTGACAATTAGGGTGTGAAATGCCAAAACAAACAACCGATGCCAAGTTTAAACAGTATAACTTAGAAAGTCAGTTCGAGTGGGCGTGGTTTATTTTGTATACGCTCCTCCCAGTCCTGTTCAATTCAATTTATGATTTATTTCAATTTAGCCCCGCGTTATTTTTATAAAATTTCATTATTAAAATAACATATCGCGTTACCTTGGTAATTTATTACAGCCCATGAGAGAATGCCAAGTGATATAAAATAAATCTGGCCTCATTTGTTGGGTACTAGAAACGGTAATAAAACGGTTTTGTAGCAGGAAGAGGAAGAAGATGAAGAAGAGGATATAGGTATGACACGTGACACGACCTTGGCCCGGTGAGCAAAAGCCGTCACTGTTTAGCGGGAGCTGGACCGCTCCCGCGAGTGACGTCATCATAGTGACGTCATTGGCCGTCTTCCACCGTTCCCGAAACGGAAAGAGCGCCCGGGGACTGCAACATCCGCTTCCGAAAGCGTCTTCTTATTCTTTATTCTCCTTCTCCCTTTCTCTTCCTTCATCTTTCTCCATCCTCCCCCTCCTCGTCTTTTATCATCTCGTGACGTCACGATTATTTATATACGAATGAAGAAAAGCTTTGTGCGCGTGCGCGCTAAACTCGTTTCGCATCAATTCAAATTCCTATACCCTGAAATTCCTTCACTCGATTCGTACAACGCTAATGATTATATTCCTTTTTTTCAAAATCAACATGTGCTTATTGTGCATGTAGCATGCGACTGTGGTTAGTAAAAAAATTTGATATGAAAAACACAACAGAAACTCGCCCTTTCATTATATAACAGTGTTACACAATTTATTTAGAATTTAGAAATATCTGGATGATCATTTTTTAAATATTTTGTTTCATTAAAGTTTTGATTAGTTGTCATGAAAATTAACAAATATTACAATCATATTTTTGTGAAAACTTTTACTTCAATTAATAATACATAGATCCATTTCAAAAGTTTCAATAAATTATAATTATATTTTTCCAAATAGAAACGTACTTTACAATATGGATTTTTATAAGTTCTAGATAATATAAAAAACAAACTAAATGTTGGAATTTTCCGGGGTGATTGTTTCAACGAAATATACGATTTGCAAGTGTATAATAAATTATCCCTATAAAATAAAAACTTGTTTGTCTCTTCCTGTTTGTGTAATAAGTTACTAGCTACATCACATGTTGGCCCTATGGTTTTGATGCTTTGATGTGTAGGCAAGCCTATACAATACGTTTATGCTGCCAACTTTCGCTGACTAGGTCCAAAACGTCGCAAATCTCAGTTGTGTATAAGCATGCTGTATACTGTTGGGTATATGCATGCGGGAAGGGGAAAAAAGAAGGAAAGTATGACGTTCCGACAAATCCACAAAATGCAGATGAGATTCGGTTTAATAAAGTGCAGCTTCTGTCTGCCAACCTATTAATTACAATTGCAAATTGTGTGCAAAACGAGAGGTAAAGAGAGCCACAATGCAATTGTGCGTCAATCTATTCATGCAAATTACCACCCCTTTCGGAGAAAAAACGAATTAAAACATAAATTCCCCCACTCTTACTTTTTACTACAACCGACACATTTCCATTTTAGCAAAATGAAATTAGTCAGAGCCAAGCTTTCTCTTTCATGGCATAAGTGAAAAACAAATACAAAAAAGCAACGTTTACATTTGCGAATAGCTAATTTTAACTATAAAGAACATTAATAAACTTTTACCCCATTATATTCTCCCTTTCCTGAATTAGCATACCTACTTTATTTTGCTATAACTCTGCTGTAAAATGATCACATTCAAGGACTACAGGGTAGGCAAAAAGTGCATTCAAAACAGCCATTTAATATATAAAACATCTGCCAATTTTGTATACAAACTTGTAATTTCTAATTTAAAAACTTTTTTCCAATGTTATTAAGAAATAACTTTTTATGGAGTACTAAGGCAATTGTGATAAATCCCAACTGTAGGAAATACACATTTAAAACTGAAAGGGCCGTTTAGCCCGAGGTCAATGAGAGTTCAAACAGGGTGGAGAAAGAAGAAGGGAGGTCAGGGAATAAATTTCGATTTTTTCTCCACCTTTTTTCCCCTTTTTCCTCTCAATTCTACCCTTAACACACGAGCCTATCTGGCAAATGTCCAGCAAAATGGCGATGAAAGAGTAGGACAAAAGGGGCAACAGCGGCAAAATACGACGTCGTCCATTGCCGGCCAAAATACAGACTTTTACAGAGTCCACTTTGCCAACAGAAGCGCATAAATAGCTGAAATATACGGCAGACAAACGAGATTTGAATGCGGCGCACGACGCAAGGTGGCGCGACGAGCGCCGCGTTCGGATAAACGCGCCCATCGTTCCCAGCGTGCATTTGGCGCGTAATCAACGTCGTTAACGACGTCGATGGTACCGAGAAAGTCAGAAGAGAAGAAGAAAAAAAGGAAGAGAGAAGATGGTGAGGGTGAGGAACGGATTCCTCCGCTATCGAATGTCGTCATCGACACCTTTTGGCGGCCATTTTGTTTTTATCTGACGAACATTCGCGTTTAGGGGTTGTTCTGAAAGCCACATGCCTGCAATTGCCGTGTTACATTATGCGAATGAACTATAGATGACAGAGACTTTCTGAAAATATGTTCTCCGTTTCCATATTAAATTCCCGTGTGGTGGCGCCACATTCGCTACAAAATGCTTTCACTTGTGTATGACTATATAGTGACACTTGTGTTGAAACAATGCTCATTTGATGTTAATTAACAATTACTAATTACTACCAAAGAACTGACATGCATGCATGTAAACTCATCTAAATCTCGTCCCAGAGTAAGTATGATTTTACACCAAAATACAAATGATATTTCGGGATTCATTTTTGCATTGGAGTTTCAAACTCAGCGTAAGAATGCTCTCAATCATTAATTTTGCAAATTTGATTAAATTAGTTATAACTTGTAATTGACACGCATATTTAACATACAGCACAGTGACATTTTGATTAGACTACATTCTATATAGTAGGTTAATTGAGAGAGTTACATGTACGTACTTTACGAACGTCCCCCCTTTACGTTCGGTTTGATTTACAGTGCCAGAAGTTTTAGTTGGGCAAAAATGGTCTTACGACTTTGTCTATGGCGAGAATGTCGTAAAAGTAAACAATTAACGCGTGCGCTGTCTATAGCTGTATATGTACACGATAACGTTTGTTCGGATGAACGGATTCGATGTGCTTCGTTTCCTTCCATTACACGAGATGTGCAGGGAAAAAAAAAGTGAGTGTAAAAACGCTTCCGCTAATTGTATGTGTAACAAGTCCACCGAACGAAGGGGACTTGGATTTCCTGTAGATAAGAAAGTTTCATTTGCAGAAACACGCCCCAAGCAAATAAAAAATCATATTACACCGTGTGACGTCATCCACCTCACACACCGAGAAACAAATTACAACATATATTTTCGATCAATATTCCCCGTTTAATTCAAAACATTACATAACTAGTAAATGCAGTAATATACTAAACAACAATTAGTAGGTACTGTTGGTACTACACTATGTTTCAGAACTAATTTTCATTTTTAGGCAACATTTTTGTGCATGTGCTTATATAAAATATGCAGCATGTAAAAAGCGGCAGCCATGACAGTATAAATACTCCGAAATGCATTTATTATCTCACGTGACCGCGTTTTTCTCATGACGTTGGCCAGATCGAGTCACGTGACTGTTAAAAATACGTTTATCGGAACGGGAGCAAGTCGTATCAGACTTCACTTATCCGAACCAAACGAGGATGAACGCATGAGAACGCCAAAAGCGACCCCTTGCGGCCGAACTTCGCCGTCGGACAGCTTTCGAGTGGACAGTTAAGCGTTTGTGGGGGTTAAACGGGCAACGGAAGTCGCAATTTGGCCCCACACACACACACACATGACAGGGAGGTAAAGTGGGGTAAGAAGGGCCGTTAGGGCACATTGCCAACCCTGGTTCTGGTGGTTCTTGGTTTTGGTCTTGGTCCACCAATCGTCATCGCCATAACACGATAAGAGATGAATTCACGCACAAATCTACGCCGCCTTGCACCGCCATTTGCCGATTGCGAATCGATAGTATCGATGAATCGATACGCAGAACGTTATCGGCAGCAATCAATCAAGTCGATACAGGTGGTGCAGACAGCTTTTCTAGGCGACAACGTTTTCAAAGGCTGTCATTTATATCCCTCCTGACCTTCCGACAACCGTTGACCTCCCCTTCCCCACTTTCCTTCTTTTCGATTCAACCCCATAAAAAAAACACTTGGCCCAAATGCACTCTGTAATGGCGGCCTCCAGCGTATCGATCGCGTATCGATAGGAAACTCCATGTTGCCGTTACCATCGACCGATGCTACTACCAAATCTCAAACTATCTCTGTTCCTTAATTGAGCCAAACTGGGACTGGGTGGAATGCGCATGCGCAAATGATTGATCGCCTCCCCCCTCAACAAACTACTACTTTCCCCCCAACTGAACTCTATATGTACTGACTATAAACTTTATTTATTAGAAGTCGGGGAAAGCCGCCAAAAGAAAGTCAAAATTTGCATCGCAACGACCTGCAATCGATGCCAAACGTTGATTCCAATTCGATACATATACCGGTATTGGTTCGGTACTATTTGGAAAGTGTCAATGGCAAGGAAAATCGAAAAAGTAGGTGCGAACGAGTGAACAAGAAATGAAAGTTAAGATAAAGAGAAAGAGAAAAGAAAAAATCGCAGTTGGGGGAAGAATGAGAGAGAGGAATTGCGGGGCGCCCCCTGGTGGCATCCCCTCGCAATTTGTCGGTTATTGTCTGAAATCTATCTCTACACAAACTGAACGAGGTTAGAGAAGACGTGAGCTGCATTTGGGTCCATTGCCGCCCAAATGACTCCATATAGACCATATATAGACCCAATACCTACATATATATGTATTTCCCGCAAACGACTACAAAAACACAAAAAAAAAAGAAATGTCACCACATTGCGGAATAAAAACAAACCAAGTCAATCGGAAAAACATTGACTCTTTTACCACAGGAAAGGGGGAAAAAACGTAAGGTAAATACAGATATTGCACTTTTTTTTATTGCTGCATATTGACGTCAATATCAATAAAAAATGTAACAAATGTATTATAAACCAGTCGATTCCAGCTCTAACAGGCTCCAATGTACATTAAGATGTTATGAGAAAGTTATTAGCAACTATTTGTAAATTTTGTACTGAGGAGGTGGATAAAAAAATATGCAAACAATTGAATTTATTATAATTCAACTGTGGGGAGTTTATAGGGTGAATATTGGGTATAATACACTAGAAAGAAGGGGTAGGTGGGTATAGTGGATTCGAGTTTAGGGGTGGTTGGAAAGGGAACAAAGGCATGACGGCCAAAGAACACACCGCATTGATGAGATCACGTTTTGTGATCTGAATCTGAAAAGTTATAGATCCGCACACATCATGTTGAGAAAAGAAAAGTGGAAAAAAATCCAAAATGGAAGATGAAAAAGAAAAGGGGAAGGACAAAAAAAAAACTTAAAATAATAACGGCCCATTTTTTTTAATATTAATATTAAATCGCCGGTGGTTGGTGTGGCAAAGTTAAACAAAAGAGTATTGGGAATGAAGACCAATCGATGGAACACTTGAAAAAGGGGGATTGGTTCGGATAAGCGGCGCTCTCAATTATCCGGAAGCCAAATGGAAACGCAGACAAATGGCCGACTCGGAAATGCGAATCTGTGAAGACGTCGTTCATCACTTTCTTTTATATTCGTCTTTATTATTTTTTTTCTCCCTTCGTTTTACCCCTAGTTTATACTGTACTCTATACCGACTTTTCCGACTTGATACACCAAAGTTGTCAGAGTGGGAAGCAATTTTTTGAAAGCGTATTTTGCGAAATGTCACGCGGTTTGTTATCGGATTTCCCGATACGTTTTGGCGCGATTTATTACCACATCCTGAATTTAAAAGAAGAAAGAACGAAAGAAAGAAATGAAAGCATCCCGTGCCGCAAATCACACAGCCAATTGTTTGAACACACTTTGAATTTATAAATGGCGTCGCGACTCAATTTCATATAGGTATAAAATATGATTTTAATAAGGCGACGACAATGAGCTCCGCCAAGACAGAAGACAAAGAAAAACGTCATGTATACATTTCAAATGTTAACTTGAATCAACAGTGAGCTGGCAAATTGCGTAATAAATATCTCCTTGCACCCCTTTCCCCCTCCTCCCCCCACCAAAAAAATGGGGCAAACACACCAAACAAATTTCTCAGATTCATTTCCAATGAAAAATACACATTATAATTCGTCGGGATTTAGTTCCTGAAAAGTACGGCAGGTTCCCCCAAGTTATATAATTTTTGTGAACGCGATCGCAGCGCCAACTACAAATTCGATTCATATTTACCTCGATATTTACCGATGAAAAATGGCGATGGCGCTTCATCACGTGACCTCTCGTTACCGAATCGTTATATTTAGTACGTGGCAGAGACGTTTGGCGAACAGATTATAAATATCAAACCCAAGGTCACGGTTTGGAAGAACTTGTTGCAAGAGCATAATTCACGTGTGTTATAGCGGAACTATTCGAGTGCAATCTTACGTTGAAACAACTTCGCCGCAATAGCCAATTAACGCCTCAGTAATTGCCAACGTAATTAAGTTGCGCAACAAACTTCTTCATTAGTTTCTCACTACTAATTTATGAACAGAACTGGTCGTCTTTCCAGTTCGGAATTTCCTGGCAACTCAAAATTACAACCTGGGCGGCAGACTGGATAGTTCTGCGCAGCGCCGCCTGTTGGTGACGCAACTAACTACATATACATATTCAACATATTTATTAATTTCACTGATATTTTACAGCGCGTTTGTAATTTCGTAAATTTTCTAAACAAATATAATTCAACAAAAGTTTCAAAGTATCTCCAATTATGTCTGATTAAAACAAAACGGATTTCCCCTTTTTCTCATTCATAAAATATTCGCTTGCATAATTTACTTCATATTTTAGAATGAAAATAAATTGCGAAACTTCCTTTGAGAAAATGAAAAAACAAAGTTTCCATGTTGGTTTTGTCATTCACATCGGTCAAAATAAATTATCAACTTCAAATCAGAATTTGGTATCGATAAAACGGGATAAATTCGAGTTTAGCAAGAGCATTGCATTTCAAGGTGGTCTCGTGCAACATTTCCTATACGCTAACATAGCTAAAGTTGCACACGCAATCGCATCCTCGCAATCTTGTTGCAAGTGATGTTCAACCGTGATTTCGTCGCATGTAGATTATAGATAAAACTAATATTTAAGCATCGATATCGTGTATTAGTTTGATTATGCACTTGATATATAAGAGCAAGCCAACAAAAACTGAGTATGGACGCTATATTTCTGCGATCGTCAACAGCGCCCTCTGCCTGTAATTAATAAAAGTTGGTCTGTGAACAATTTAAAATCGAACTTCACGAGATACAATACAATACAATACAATATGTCAGGCAACTACAGGCTCATGGCCCAACTAGGTTGCCTCTGTCAAGTACCT
>JAQFZQ010002705.1:0-12903 GCA_034696005.1 Glomeris marginata | reverse complement strand
TCCGTACAAAAAATATGAATCAATTCTGAGATGGTGTGGTGAACTCCCTGGTTGAGTTGACATGGAATGACCCCAGTCTTTTTCACATGCAAGTCTATGGAAAACAAGGTATGGTAAAATTGTTGCCAAAATTAGAGAAATGTATGGATACACTCAATGTTTTTATTGAATACAGCCAAGATATGTCACTACCATGTGTACATTTCGGATTTTTAAAATTAAACTTAAACTGGACAGTGAAACTGAAACAGTTTCATTGTTTGATTGTCCAGTTTCATTGTCCAATTTCAGTTTTATTTTTCAATATGAAAAGTTCAATAGTTATTAAAAATGCGAAATGTACACATGGTAGTGACATATCTTGGCTGTATTCAATAAAAAATTGAGTGTCTCCATACATTTCTCTAATTTTGGCAACAATTTTACCATACTCTGTTTTCCATAGACTGGCATGTGAAAAAGACTGGTGTTCCAGTTTCATTCTCCAACCCCTGTATACTCATGATGAGAACATGAGCAATTACAAAAATGACATTAAAGTATTATATAAATGTACACTTTGAAATATTTTACAGATGCGCACAAGGCTCAAGATGCACTTCACTTTCTTAATGGTTACAATTTAAAGGGTAAACCTGTTGTAATACAATTTGGATTACTCCGATAAATAAAGGTTAATTACTCATTCTTGAGTCTCTGTGTCCAATCGTACGGCTTCCACCAATCCGAGAACTTAAGGACTTTCTTCCGCTGTTCCTCGAAATTGTCACGCGGCGGTTTCCTCCACATCTGAGGCTCAAGGTCCAGCATTCCTCCAATTATTTCCTGCAAAAGTTCAATATATATATATCAAATGCACATCAAACTACTAATCTCATCATCTACCAAAAATGTCACCTGTGCAAAGTTGTTGGGAAATAATCTGTCATCTTCGATAACGTGAGCGAAACCACCTTGCAAGCCAAAATCTACACTGAAATATGGCAACCCTTTTGGTACCTGAAATTTTGAGTATTGTGAATTATTGTGAATAAAATTGAGTTTGAATATTGTATGTGTATTGTATGCATTGATACGTACAGCTCTGCGAACATCCTTCTGACTAAGGTCAATCAACTTCTTGTTTTGTGCCCATTCAGTTTCAGATTCAAGTATAGCTTTCTGTAAAACAAGATAATGTACTACTTATTATTTTTTTTTCATGGAAAATGCAGACATTTTTACAATTACCTTAAAGTATATAGGTGACAAGTCTCCAACTTCTTTTGGGATTGGAATACAATGAATAACTAAATGCTTATGGTTTTTAAGATTCACGTTCGTCTCAAAGAACACTGCATCTTCTTCCATTTCCTCAAACATCTTTGTCAGGCCCTTTCGAAATATCTGAAAACAACACACATTTAGAAAAAAATTGAAAGCAATGGTAACTTATATAACTGTCCAGAAACGCAACCTGAATTTCTGCCCAAACATCTTCATCTAAAAACGTGCTTGCGATGACGTGTTGCATAGGAATAATCAAACAGTGTCCTTCGGTCAAAGATTTATGCGCTGGCAAACTCAGATAAACCTGCAAAATTAAATTTAACAATAATGTTACTGCATTATAATGTATAAATTGAAGATTATAGTGAGATCTATAACCTTCATTCCAATTGCAGCAATAAGATGCTTTGGAAACTCCTTGTTTTCCAAACAATAATGACACGAATCCAAAATTTTTGACGTCTTCCTGTGTTCTGCAAATATAATTTCAATATTGAAACTGTTGCAATGAGTCTTTTTGGATGCAATTCATATTGGGTGCATTGAACATTGAAACCTGCAATTGCTTTCTGTTTCTCCAAATGTTCTAATTGCGCTTCAGACATTTGCCTACTTGCACGATCAGTCATCACATCATCCATGTCGTACTCATAATTAGTAGTTTCCATTCCCTGTGAAAATAATTAAAAGTTTGTGTTATAAGATTTGCATCCAATTGTTTTCAAACAAACCAATTGTTCAACAAACCTTTGCAGCAAGCCGAGAAAACACTGCATTGTGATCTTCAGCCGTTCCAAGTTTTTCTCTCTCAAACTATTACATAATTATTTCTAAATTAATAAGTACCCAACAACTATGTCACAAAGATATTAAATGTAGCGTTACCATTTCTTTGAGGGACATCCTGTCATCATCTGCAAAGTATCTAGCTCTTTTTCCGGCTTCATCATGCGTCTTAACTTTTTCCTTCTTCTTACTCTTACGGCCTCCCCACATGTCAGCATCATATTTTTGTTGTTGAAGAGGCCTGGTGAACCCTTTCTGATCAGTTCTAGTTAGTACCACCACTTCATTACTTCCCGAAGCATGCGATTGCTGATTCTTCTGCGCTATTCGAGCAGATTCCAGCTTTTCTTTCAGCTCCGCCACAAGTTTCTAAAACACAAAGTAGTACTGTGAAATTTATAAAGGACAGATATTATTGTATTATATTAATAGTATATTATTATTACTTGATTGCCCATTAGCTCAGCTTTAACAATTTTTGCCCCTAAAGCATTCATCTCTTTATCGGATAGAATAACACATTCAGGCACTGGTACTGGTTTAGCAAGTGTTTCTTCGGTATTGTCTGTTTCAGAGGAAGAACTCGGACTTGGTGAACGAACTGAATCATAAAACAACTTCTAAATGTAAATAAACATTCATAATTAATATTGCATACGTAACATATAAAACTACCTTTGGTTGGTATAATTTTACTAGTTGTGGAAGTTACATCGCTCTTTCTCCAATTTTGCTTGGTCGCGGTACGTGACCGAGATTCTGGTTTCTCATCATCATCATCACTTGATGGTTTACGCCAAGTCTTGTGTTTGCGTATATCTTCTCGATTACGGTCTGCAGCAAACATTTGTGAATCGCTTCTTCTATTTTCCGTATACCTGTCTTGATGTCGTCGTCTGTACGTATATTGTTGCCCAGAATAACTTCCACTTTTTGATTTGGCCTCTCGGATAATCTCATTAAACTTATCCATGGACTAACAGAAAAAGAAATATGATGAGACTCAATTACGGTAACATACAAATATTTTATTTCATACTATATTCATTGCTAAAATAAGTTTGAATCGTAGCTCCCTATTGGAAATCATGTTATATATGCCAACTAAACACAACTCACACCCCATCTTTCCACTATGACATCGTTAAGTGGTCGTTGATCCCGTTCTGCTTCTTCTTGTGCTCTTTGATATGCTTTCATCAGCCAGCTGTATCCACCATCACCAACAGGAGCACCAGCAGATGATGACGATGATGATGGTGCAGTGCTCTGTGTGTTGTTTGATCTAGAGTCTTCATTTGGCAAACCTGTCCCACCATCTTTCCAAAATGGGTTCAACTCTCTACCAGTTTGACCAGGCTAGGGTTTTAAAATAATATATAACCTAAGTTCTTATTCTAATAAATCATAGTGAGCAAATAAGAAATTAACCTTGTCAAGCACAGAGAGCATTTTAGGCGAGTCCTCCTCAATTTGAAGTTTCTTGGCGTCTCTAATTTCCTTTCTTGATATTGCAGGGAAGAAACTGGGAGCTTCTGTCATCCACGAGTCTCTCTGTATTATAAAAATAATATCGGGACATTTTGATTCGCACATAAAATAAATTAAAGCCTTATTTTCATTACAAGATTATACAATTTTTCTTGGACGAATTTTTTAAGAACTCACTTCTGGCTTCACCGATTTTTCTGTTGATGCAATAACCATTGGTTTTTCAATCCATTCAACACTAGACCCCTACAACAAAATTATTGGGTCAGTTCCACTACACAATAATTGTTCGATCCATGAAAAAACATCCTACAAACCGTCAGTTTTTCTTTTCGTTTCGACTTGTGTTTTTTGTCTGATTGAACCCATTTATCACCATCACCTTCCTCGTCGTTTTTCTCTCGTTTTTCCTTAAAAACGATCACATCAAATCTTCAATACTTCAACACATATACTGGATCCTTAATATAAGAACATTAAAATACCTTGGCTTCCATTTCTTTTCTTGCTTTCCTGGTAAATTCTCGAAGAACATCATTCTGCTTTCCAATGTCCGCCATTTTGAATCAAGATTTTGAATGGCAATAACAACTACCGCTACCGTTCCCTAGACCGCTCCCCGCTACCAACGGTTACGGCACTGCTGACGTCACAGGAAACAATATGGTGTCCACTCGTGGAGTGAGATTCAAATTTACTGAGGGTGAAAAGGTTTTATGTTATGAACCGGACCCTAAAAAGGCAAAAGTGCTTTACGACTCGAAGGTATATGATAGACTGATAACTTTACAATTATTTCCAACTTGTATTGATCTTATAAAATGTTACAAATAAATTACCGAAAACCGCAGGTCCTGGAAACGGTCGTTACCAAAGATAGTCGAGGTCGCAAATCAGCCGAATATCTAATTCATTTCAACGGCTGGAGCAGCACCTGGGATCGCTGTGTGAACGAGAGACTTATATTGAAGGACAATGAAGAAAATAGAACTCTGCAGAAGAGACTTGCCAAAGAAGCTGCATCGCATTTGTAATAAAAGTTCAAAAACTTACCATGGGCCCTATGCCCTATATATAAAGATACTATCTATCTTCTATGTATATACTAAAAATGTATATGTAACATTTTTTGCAGAAGAGGAGGTAAAAAACAGCGTCGTATTGCTGAAATCCTGAAAGGAGGTGTGAGATGTAAAAGAAAGCGGTCGGATAGTGATACTAATAATAATTCAGTAGAAATCGGAATTTCAGACTCAAGCAATATGAGCAACTGCTCTTCTGTTGAGTCTCAATCTGTAAGACATGACCAAAAAATTCAAACAAAAAACATTAATTTTGTAAGAACACACCCTTACGTACGGCCGATTCAATTTTACAGGACAGTGAAGATGACAGCGAGTCGAACTCCAGCACCGACAATGAAATCAAACCTGTTGAAATACAGATCCCAGACAAGCTGCGAAAGAAGCTTGAAGAAGATTACATCCTAATAAATAAATCCAAAAAGGTTCATTATTGGAAAGTTATATACAGTACGTTACGTACTTTGATGAAAATCCAACTTTTGTTGTCGTATACATTTGCAGTTACTTAATTTGCCATGCAATCCCAATGTGGTGATGATCCTTGAAGGTTTTGTGAAGAGTTTTGTGGGCAGTCAGGTTTGCTGCATGTTGGAAAAGACCAAAACTAGTGCTAATTACAGCAGAATAGAAAAAAAGTATGTCAATTATGATATACAACGAGAGGAATGCAAGTTCATTATATTCAATTATTTATGTTACCGTTATTCTTCAGTATCAACCTGTGCAAGGAAGTTGCAGACGGTCTACGTATATACTTCGATTTTACACTGCCAATTCTTCTAATTTACAACGCTGAACGGCTGCAGTACGAGAGTTTTCTAAGGAATTACAAGCCTCGTGTGATTAAAACTCAGATCACTAAGTACCATGTGAAAATGTCCTACCTATTTCCTGTAAAATAAGCTACAAATCATTATTTGGATTCGTTGCAGTGATACAAGCTGCATTGAGACTTTGACCAGCCAAGTGAAAAGTCCCGCGGTGATCTCCACGGATAGTCCACGCGTATTGCCAAAATCACATTGCGATCACAATAACTCCGTTACTTCATCCCCGCCAATCACAACTGATACTAGATCAAATAAAAAAGAAAACTCAGCAGAGCTTACTGGTATGTCAAGCAAATCTTATTGTTGGTGTAATTCTGTTGTGTACATTCTGAAGAAGAAAAAAAAATGAAAATTATTTTTCATCTGGATTGTAAAAAGTTAATAAAGTGAATTAAAATATTGTCACTTGCTGTTTTTGATGCAGCTCATGTAGCAACCGAGACTCCACGAAGGATACTAAGATCAAATGCGGTCCGATCCGAAGCGAAAGCGCGGCGACACTCATCCGGGTCTTGCGAGTCTTCCGTCGACCCACCAGTTACAAAGACACCTGTCTTGAAGCACACTGAAGAGAAACCTGCCAAGATAACTCGTTCATACCGCAAACCTTTACAGCAACAATCACCCATTGTTAACAAACTTCAGCAGTCAAACGACTCGCCGTCACTGCCCAGCAAGCAACCCAGTCCTTTCTCATCACACTGCAATACACCACATAATGTGCAGTCACCACTTTCAACTAGCACAATGTCCAATTGTGCATCCAACATTAATTCACCAGCCAAACCTGACCAATCACCTGCCTCAGATTGCAGTTCCCTCCTCAACGACATCCTGACATGGAATTTGTTACCGCGCTCATCATACGAGAGGACACCCGCAGCTCCTTCTGTAGTATACGGTGCCCAGCATTTGCTTCGACTAATAGGTAGTAAAGCAAATTAGAAAACAAATACTGCTTATTGATATAAGACTTACAAGATGTCTCTCTGTTTGCAGTCAAACTTCCAGATCTTCTTACGAAGTCCAACATGCCCGAAAACAAGACAGATGCACTTCTGCAGCATTTGGGATCATTTCTGGAGTAATTAAATGTTAACATTTAAAATTCAATGGCATTGGAGTGAATCAAGTGTTACAATTTACGGTTGTTTCAGGTACATGACCATACGTCACGAGCAGCTGTTCTCATCGTCAGCTTACACGGAAGCCTGCTCCTCGGTGTCAACTGGAAATTCTGAGCCGATGCCAAATTAATTGGGAGAAAGCCAAAAAACGAGATGAAATAACCCACACTCATAGGGCCTACTTACATTATGATTATGTGAACCTCGAGTCTCACAATGTTGATGAATTTTAACAGTACAAAGATGTCCATATACAATTGTTTATCCGTTGATGAATTACACCTTTACAAGAACGTTGATTAACCAGTCAAAATGTATTCAGTTGAGTTGATTTTAATGTTAAATGTGTAAAAATACATTGGAATAGTATATTAAGTCGGAATTGTGCTAAAACAATAAGTAAATGTCGCAAATCTTTGTCTTGAACAAATAACAAATGGAACAATGCAGAAACTTTGATAATCAAAGTTATTCTGTATTGAAATTTGTCTACAATCAATTTTAGGTACACAATTAGTGATATATTTTGGAACACTTGGTCATTAGCCCTGGGCACGATGAAATATTAAATATACTGAGACTTTGAAGCGAAATAATTATTATACTGACGAACAACTGCCTTAATAGACATTAAAATAGTATAATACGAGTACAAATATTTTACATAAATACGAAATTGAGCCTGAAATAACGTTAAATTCATAAAATCGTGCTATTTTTACTAGCGCATGCTAATAAAATGTAAAAGTGAATAAAATCGGTCCAATGTTCATTTTTGTTTTCGTACTGCACATTTTCTTTTCTGCCGTCCAGGTTTTCGTGCTTTTCTTGGCATTTTGAAAATTATGTTCTAAATAAAACAAATCTAGGTTTCAACACAATGATTACTGTGGTGTAAAAATAACAGATCGATTTGCAAAATTCACCTCCTCATCCAAAAAATCGATTAGCGCTTTAGTTTCAACTCTGATGTGTGCAGCCTTCAACAATCCCTGGATATAATCGATGCTTATTGGCTACAAGAAAATGTAAATTACATTTGGAAATCTGATCTAATCCACTGTGTAATAAATTCATTGCATACATTGTATAGCAATATTTCACGGTATAATTCATTGTCGCGTTTAAAAAATTTCCTCAAAATGTTTGCCAGATTGCTGGGATCCATTTTGGCTTTGCAACTACCATCAACATCATCATCACTGCTTATATTTAGCAGACTTTCTTCAGGTACTTCCACAGATGAAGACCAACAACTTTTTCAAAGCGTACAGTATACATTACTCATTGATTTAAAGTTCTGCTAATCATGATAAGAAAGTTATATTATACCTGCTGGTGCTGCTTTCCTGCGAACAACTCAACTGCTGTGGTTCTTCTTGGGAAATGGCAGTACTTGCTACTACTTCAAATCTCGGCCCCTCGACAACCATCGGGTGGCATTCCTCATCAGATTCAGATTCAGGAACAACTATTAAAAAAGTTGTTTAAATTAGGAATACGATTGGATACATCTGTCTTGCATGGATCATGAAAACATACAACAAACTGGAAACTAATTTACTGGTTTTATTACTTACCTGGATGTGTTTTGTCATAAATGTGCTTCAGAAGCCGCACGGCCCGTTTTCTCTTTTGACCTCTAAGTCCATATTTCTTCAGATTAATCTAAAATAAAAATGTGTGAATTCACTATATGAATTTCGAGTTAAGTTAAAGGAATATGTACCTTTAATGCAGGAGTGTCCATATCACTGTAATCAGGCATTGGAGTTACAGCATTAGCAACTGTTCGCTGGATCAAACCAGGCATTGGTTGTTGCACTAAATTACATGCTGCATAATTGCAAAGAAATTATGAACAAATATTCCACAATTCATCAAATGAGACATTATGTACCATGCTTAGGAGTTGATTCCCTTTCTTCAGATGTGTCAGTATCATTCACTAAAACTAAAACTGCAGGGCTGCTACACTGTGATCTCATTTCTTCATCTTCTAAACTGTCCTTTACTTTCTATAAGAAAGAATAATATAAGAAAGAATAATTTTTAAACGTTGCACTTACTTAATATATATGCACTTACCAGTATGTCACATTTGGGGGCATGATTCGAAATGGGAAATTCTTCCACAAAACCATGATCATCAAATCCATCCCAAACATCATATCTGCTTAAATCAAGGTTTTCCAACGTATCATTCATCAACATAGACAGACCACAGTTTTGTTTTGCATCATCATCCACTTTTCTTTCCATTTCCTGCTGCATATCTAAAATAACTATTATATTGTTTGCATTTTCAGACACAGTTCTTGATCTTTTCCCTTTGGATTCTGGCGAAGACAATTTGTATCTTCCTTCCATCGGTGTCGACATTATACCACAATCTTGACAATTGGAATCTGATCGCCTTTTCCTTGATATGAGCCGAGAGCTACATGGTGTATCAGATGACAACACCTTTTCAATGTTTATTTCTGGTGAGCACGGCTCAAAAAGATCCGGTGAGCGAGGGACATCCTCTTCCAAATCACTGAAATTACTATAATCTGCATCGGATTTAGCGATTGTCTCAGCTGGAGACATATTCCTTAAATCAGCATTGAACTGCTGTGTGGCCAAAATCCTGATTTGGGCCTCATGATTATGTGCATCATCATCATCATCAAATTTCAGTTCTGGAGATTTTCCTCGGACGGTTCGTTGAGACAAGGGTTGTGATGACGAGCTTATTACACATGGTTCTTCAGTACTGCTGCAAGTGTGTAAATTTTCATCTGAAACCATCTCAGTTGAAGGCGATTTGCTGCATGCAGCATCTTCATCATCAGATTCATCTTCAGAGCCCAAGTACAAGTAGCATAGTTCCTCCAAATCAACCATGTTATATCTAAACAAAAATACATTTCTATTTAAATGGCATTGTAATACTAAGTTTAATCACAAAACAAGTCAATGCCTACTTTGTTGCCAAATTTGCAATTTCTTTTGTCAATTGTTCAGTTTGAATTTCTGAAGTGTAGACATATCTCATAAAGTTCTTTGCAGCACTGAAACTCACACTTTTCCAAATAATCATTGAATTACTGGTTTTAATACTGGCTGGTAATTCACTTTCAATGATTTCCTGTTTAAAAATTTATAAATCATTATTTAACCTCTGCATTATTTACACATGTGTACAGGTAGAAATGTCATTAATTTAGATTGAAGACTGAGCAGGGTAATGTTTCAATTGTGGAATGCAGACCTGAATTAAGGCAGGGCAACGGGCAAATAGAATCATCTTATGACATGCCAACTTGTCGCCATTTGCCGTGAAGATATCCACATCCGCAAACTGTCCTGTCAGAAATACGTGTTCAAGATCCTTGACTAATTTAGTGTGCTCACACTGTCCAGCCAAAACATTATCTTCCTGTGACAAAACAATATATTCACCCAAAAATTGATAATCTTTAATTACATAATTAATTTGCCTTGAAATACCTGCGTGCAAAAACCACCATTTCCAAATTCCCATTCATCACAGCATTCCACATTGCTTTGCAAGTCTGGCAAGAGACTACTTCTACGGCCTAAATCTTCAAGAACACCTTGAGTTGATGAACTGCCACTTTTCACATTGTCCTTCAAGGAACAGCTACTGGCTATCACATCCCTGTCAATCTGTCGGCCAGGAATTTGTGACAGACGTTTGAATTTTGCTGCAGTTGTTTTACACAGAGTAATAGCCCATCTCAAATGGGGAACATAATAATCTTCCAACTCTACGCTTTTCTCATCACCCAGCGTTGCCAGATTCCACAATTTACTAACCTGAAAAAAAGCCCGCAATTTGGTTAAACGTTTGTCACGTTTAAAATTTCAGCTTATGAAGAACAGCGCGTAACATTTCTTACATCTTGAACCACTATATGAGGATGACTTTTCATAAATTGCTCCTTAAAAGATGGCACCATTTGAACTGCCTTCCAATCCTCCGGCGTCAACTTCATATCACCCTCATATACGTGGAAATCCTGATGATACAAATATAATACCAAATTGTTAACTATAAATAACTTCTAATACACTTTACCATTGGTTTATTTACCTGATTATTTGCAATTACATCAGCCACTTGCTCGTTAATTAATTTAATCCTTTCCTCTTGTGTTCTCATCAGCAATGTTGGAGCTACTTGATATCCTCTGTAATTCCCAAACAAGTCATGTACTTCCTAATAACATCTTACACTATACACATTACACAAATAAAATTTACTTTCGTGCAAGCTTAGCCCTTTTAGATTGTACATTTGCCTTCTTGCAAGGTTTTAAGCTTCCCCATGCATCTGTGTTGGAAAGAGAAAGAGAAAGGGCTTTTCCTAAATGAAGGTGTTCTTGATTGGCACTAGAATTAAGGTAAAATTAATATTAATATTGAATCCAAAGTTAACTATCGTCATAAATGCAATTATTACGTTGTTGGTGGGTTCAAATGCTTGCTTTTCTTGTACAATTTGGAAATTGTGGCAGACGTCAATGCAAATCTCGGATCTAAATTACAATTGGCGCTGTCTACTGTGGTCACTCTAACATTCTCGTCATTTCCAAGGCACCTAAATGAAAATAAAAATTACTTTAAATACACAGATCTACAATGGTAAATTCTAATAGCTGCAAAACATGCACAATATTCAACTGTTTTAATTATCATTTATGAGACACCCTCAATTAGGTATGTATTATAGTACTTTTCAACATGGGCTTGCCGCATATCAAGCGACAACAGCTGCAAATCTTTGCCACACACTGCGCAGTCAACAGATGACACGGTATCACATTTGCCTACAGCTTGCAATTTTGGATTCTGATATCTCTGTCAAAATATAAAACACAAAATTAAACGAAGATGCAATGCATATGTTAAACTTACATGTACTTACATGTCAAGCAAAATTACAAACCTTTAAGCACAATAAAACATGAGTTTTCATGACATCTAATAAAACCAATTCATTGCATATGGGACATGGTTCTTTGCTCTGTCTGCACGTAGATTCAACAACCGGTTGTGTTTTATCAGTTTCGCTTGGTGTAATTACTGTAATCGATTCTACAAAATCATATAAATACATGTGTGAATATACGGCTATTTATAATAGCATAAACAAAATTACATACGACAATAAAAATATTTATATAAGTTTTGCTAAGCCACAAAATCTTACCAGAGCAGCAAAATACATCATAGAATTTTCCAACCAAACTTTATAAACACATCTCGTGCAATTTAATAATAAAATGAATATGATAATGCCAAACTACCTGAACTACACGCAATTTCCTGGCTTACATTTTCACAAAACATGGGATCATCCTTTACTTTATCACGTGGTACTTCAATCACTGTTTCCATCACCTAGGAAATTAAGCAGCAACCCAATTGAAAAACTATACCATTTATTGTTGATGCAGAATCACACAATCAATGTCAATTCAAACAGGATTTACTTTTATTCTTTCTGGGATGAAGTCTACAGAAGGGTCCAATGATTCGGCCACATTTGGCCTTTTCCTTCTTAAGGATAGTTTCTTGATCATTTTTCTAGTATTAAACGCTTCCTAAAATTAAACTACTGGTGTATGGCCCTCGTTTTCTACTGAGTTCCTCCCTGTGATGTCATTCTGTCCAGTTTGTATGCATCAAAGGTGTTTCTCTCTCTATCGAATCGGGGTTCTTCCTTCTCCAATTCTTTGATCACGTATCCCTTTTTGGTGACTAATGATCGAATTCCGTCAGAAAACTGTATCACTTCCATATGCCGATGCACTTTCTCCGCTTCTGTGTATGTGGGCTCGAATTGCTTTAAAAATCTTTCCCAACGGCCCATGAATCCACTGTAACTGCAACAAAAATAGATTCGTAATTATTACACTTGAGTATGTCGCACCTGGACTATTTGGACACTAAAGCAGCACTTACTGCATAGCCAGGCCTATGGCAGAAAAAGCGGCCAAAAAACCTGCGGCATAGTAATTCCTGATACGATACGATGGAGTCCCTGCCTGTCGTAAGGGCCTCGGCGATTCATCTAGTCTTGGCATTAGTTTTTTGGTGATGAAAACCCTTGTGAAAACGGCGTAAATGTGTATTTCAAACTTTCGCCATCTTGAATTTATGAAAATACCGGTACTGATCAGTATCGATCGCAGTTGGTATCGATTGCGTTCGGATTGCGTGTATGCATGGAGGTTTATATAATGGAGAGGCAAGCAGAGCGCCATGGATGCAAGCCGTGCTCAAAGCCGGCAGGTGGCGTTT
>JAQFZQ010002704.1:0-12909 GCA_034696005.1 Glomeris marginata | reverse complement strand
TATAGTGCTATGTTATATAACTTTTCAAGACGAACAACATATCATTTTCCCATTTTAGAGTGGACTGTCCCTTTAAAATCTAAGCACGCAGGCAAACAGATCCAATTTGATACATAGAGTAATAAACGCTATCAAACGAGTGTGGGAGTAACATCAAATTTCCGCGAAGTCAATATAATTTCTGATGAACCCATGGTCGAGCAAAGTGGACAGAGATTAAATCAAGGGTCAGATGCAGAAGCTTCACAGCAATGCAAGACATCAGTTTCTCTTGTGCCACAGGGTGACACTGAGACATTTGAAGAGATAATTGAAGAATATCTGTTCAGCGAATGTGATTGCAAGGTCAAAGTTGTCCAACAGAATTCACCTCATATTGTAGAAGTAGTGTCTACGCCTAATATAATAGATACGATCCCAATATTCAAAGTGGATTACGGACAAAGCCCAAATGAGTTTGTCAGAAGGTATAGCATGAGCAGCAGAAGCCCAAGCTAATCATTATGATGGCCACACTTCGCCTCGAAGGCGAAGCATGAATCTGACATCACACCAAATGTAAAATGCATGATGAATGGGATTCTTGGAGGGCAGCTTTCCTGCAACTCAACTTCAGTCAGTTCTGATCAAACCTGGTAGCGAGGGTGAAACTATTATGGCCTATGTGTAGGCTATGCAGATCTTCAGCAACTCAAGGTATGGACGCAACATTTTAGTCCCTTACATGGTTGAAGATATCTGTATGGGGCTGATGAACGATGACATCGGAACAGCACTCTGGACTAATTACGAGTCCATGGACGAATTCTTGGAGAAGGCACGAGTTCGTCAACGGCATGAGGCCGCATCTAAACAAAGCAATGAGACGTTGAGGGCAAACGAGATCAAGGGCAAAACCAAAAAGAAAGGTGACCAACGAGGCAACGAGAAAGCCACCACTGGTCACCAATCAAACGATGGTTTATGAGAAGAGATCCGGAATCTAAGAGTTTGGAGCAGCAGGGAGTGTTCCAGCCAAAGAATCGCTCTGACTGTTACAAATGCAGTAAACCAGGCCACATGTCGCGGTACTGTCCAGAACCTGAGACCAAACAGATGACGAGGGCTGAGGAATGCCGAGCCCTACGAGAAGAGGCCAAGGAGTGTTCCACGTCAAGGACACCTAATGTAAACTGCTTCATCAAGTCGGAATGCGCCATAGACACCAAACTTGGTGACCTGCCGGTCATATCAGCAGTACTCGACGGTAAGGTGCTAGAGGTATGCATCAACACGGGTGCTAACATTTCAGGCATCAACGCAAGCAAGGTTCCTGAAAATGCCAGAATGTATCCATGGGTTGGATCACGGACGATGCAGGTGCTAGGCCAAAACTGTGAGGTGCATCACGCGATTTCCGGAGATGTCAAGGTGGGTTCTATGTGGGTAAGTCTACCAAACATCATAATCGCAAAAGCACTACAGTGATTACCGGCCAAACCTTAGACTAATTAGGCGGAGCAAGGGCGGAGCTTCAGCGGAGCCGATCGATGCAAACCGAATTATGGTTTACATATCGTTTTACCAATGGTTTGTAAACATCAATCGTAATGTGTAGCAGTATTCAAAACCGTTTGGCCTTGCACAATAAAACTCCCAGTAATTACGGAAAACACTATTGCAAGCCTGCTACTCAATGTCATTGACTGCAGTCAGGCGCAAGCTCCGCCTATTGAGTCTAAGAGGTTTTGCTGGGAATTAGTATAGCCATCGACTTGCTACTGGGATCCGACTGGAGAGCACTCGCCAACATGCTCTTCACCTTGCATGCCAACAACGATTAACTTATTGTCCCTAAGGAAATGCCTGCTTTCGAACCAAAGGGCGAAAAATTCCCAGGGTGGGAAATGCACTCGTGGTGAGTTGGATGGCAGAAGAGCAACCCTTAGCGACGGATGAAATGAAGTACGTTGCCCTGTACACTGAAGTTGGATCTTGCGATACAGACAAAAAGGTTCTGGCATAGTGCATAGCTACAACCGTGAGAAAGGCACCCGAAGAGCTAAATAAGGAGCAACAAACTCGGCTCTACTAGATATTGACAACTAACTGAAAAGCCTAGATCTCAGGTAACGACGCTTTGGGGCTATGTCCGCACATGGGACATTCGATAGAGCTTAGGGACAACATACCCGTCGTATTCCGCCCCTATCAATGCTCTCCAGCCAACATTCACCATTGGCCTTCAGGTATTCCTCATACTGCTTGAGAAGATGATGGATTTCGTCCAAGCAATAGGACTGATTGCGCCATAATCCTCTTGATCATGCACTGCAACAACAATATATCTGTATTGCGTTCAATAGCTGTCCTTTAAAAGTTATTTAGGATTTGGACAAATGAAAGAAATGTTCTAAAGTGCAACTTCATTGAAGATATTGTGGTCCTAGTGATCATTTGGTTTACAAACCGACTAAAGTGATATTTTGCACGGACGGAATTTTCCATCTCTTCAGCAGCAAGATAGTAGGTTCCCGAATGCCAACGGTGAATGTTTTTAACGAACCCTAGTACATGAAACTTCCAACACATTGCTTTAATTTACTAGACCAAACATGCTTTAGTATCTTCTACTTTGTCTGAATAAAATATTTTTCTATGTTTCATCTGAACCGTCTAATAATACAACTATTACAGGACCATGAGAGGGCCAAGCACACTCCCTTTCTTTTGCACAAATTTTGGACCTTGAAAAATTCCCCTAGATGGCGGTGCCATTGAGAGGCACAACACATTATGTCACCCTCGTTGTTTTATGGCCCTCAAACCTTCCACATGTCCTAAGAATAACTTGGGGAGCGTGGAAGCTTTGAGAACATGTAAACAACAGAGAGTATAAAAGGCAATGTGTAATAATGCCCATTGCTCAGTAGATCGACCTCCATCCCTCCTCTGGCACGCATGTCGTAACAGAGAGGTGAACTTAGCCAAGGCCAAAACAGAGGTGACACAAGGCCACTCGTATGGTCCTAGTATGTGGAATGCATGCCCCAGCAATAACCAGTTAGTCCAGAGCCCAAAGGGGTAGCCTGGGAGACGCGAGGGTAGAAACAGTGTCTATAATGTTCCACACAATTAATCAGTTCACACAGTGTATTCTGTCCGCAAACTCGAGGTTAACTTCGAGTGGAACGAAGTGCAAGGTCCACCTCCAAAGATGAGAAAGAGTCTTACAAAGGAACATATTTTGTCTTCTGATGTATCATGCATAACAGGTTGTCTTGGATGGCCCAGGTCATCAATGATCTTGACAATGTCATCATAGTCTCGCACACCACTCGAAGTCCTGTGAAAGTGGTTTTCATCCAATCTGAAATCACTGGATCCAAACACCTTGCCCATTGTGGGATTCAATATGCAATATCCAATTCTGTCATTTGCATATTCCACCCTTATGCCTATCCAAGCTCTATCTTGAAGATTGTCCAGCAATGCCTTTGACATCCCCAAATAGGCCGTTAAACCACAGACTTTCGTGTGTGAAATATTGGGCTTCTTTCCAGACCATGCTTCTTGCGTCACTTTTCCATCCAGAGCAACTGTTGCACAGCAATTTCTCATTTAGCATACAATAGTTACAGCCTCTGCCCAGTTTCATATCACACTTTGTGTCAATAAGCATTGACCTTGTCATATCCATCAGTGTCTGATTGTACCTCTCTTCTACTCCATTTTCCTGAGGGGTGCAGACTTCAGGAATGTTTACCTGCATTGTCAGTCATCAGCACCTTTAATATTTTCCCTGGTTTTGTTCTGCACTTCTTCCAGCCAGGATTTACAAATAGTAAGGGATTCACTCTTCTTCATTGTGGAAACAAATGCCTTCCTCATTGCATCGTCGACAAACATCACAAAATATTGATTCTTACCTAACGACTCAATTGGCATTGCACCCCAAAGTATGTCAGCATGGACCTTCTCAGGGATCTCGGAAGAACAGTACTCCTTTTCCTTTGCAACTGGCAGTCTGGTGAACTTGATCAGGTGGCAAACTTCATATACCAATCATGACTGACCTTTGTTTTTATGTGTCCCAGGTCCCTTCACTAAGTTCTCCAGTGTCTAGAGTCCATCAACAGCAAGCAACATGTCCCAATCTTTGATTCCCAGCATGACTGGTTTATTCAGATGACAGATTTGCAAAACGCATCCTTGCCAGCATGATCTCTTCAGCCACATAGCGATTGGAGTCAGTCCGCGTTGCTCCGTAGCAACACCTGCACACCTTTTGTCACTTCACAGATGCCATATTTGGTTAGGATAACTTTTGCACCACTTCTTGTAAAAGCTCCTTCAGACAACCTTGAATGCAACATCGGAATGTGGAAGTCATTACCCAGCCTCACATTAGTTTTTGATGAGCACTTAGCCCTTTCCCAGCACAGCACATCCCTTCCGGTTAGCTGTGATCGTGTAATAATTATTGAGTACTTCATATTTATATTAATTTATTTGCAGACATGCACACATTCAAGGAATGTAACTCTGGTGTTTGTGTTGTAAGGTTCCTGTCATTCACGTTTTTATTGTTTACGCTAACCTCATTGGTTCTGTTTACATGTGCTTCGCCTACTGTACATCTTGTATAAATACTCACGCAACATTAAACTCCTCATCCTCTTTCAATCTAAACCAACGATGTGTCCGCGTGTATTCTTCCGCTGCCGCTATTTCCCGCCAATACGCTACCTTATATGGCGCAGTCGACCATCCGTGCTTGTGTTCCACCTTTAAAATCAGTTTAAATTGGTTACTACAATGTCTGCCTACGTAAATCATCGCAACACGCATCCAAAAACGCCGAAAATCGCTGACCTCGTGCGCGAACGTCGGTGATTTTCACCGTTTCCGTCGCCATCCATCGAAATTAAAGTACTGTTCCTACCGTTTTGTGTTCTGGGCATCCTGCGCTGCTGGATTTTGCCGTGTTCCGGACGTTTTTCGGCTGAAAAACGGTTTCAAACGGCTCCGAACTGCAGTCCACGCTTCTGCGGCCGCATCACCAAGTTCCTCTGCGCTCGGCAGCCGCATCACTGCCTCCGCCGCCGTGTTTTTGGCCTATTTCCATGCCATCCACCTTTCTTCCGTGCTGATTTACGTCGGTTTACGCTTCCGCCGACGTTTCCAGCATTCTTCAGGCGAATTCCTCGCCGTTTTCGCCCGCAAATCACAGATTTTGGGCGTACTACTTTGCCAAAATCGCAAATCGACGCTTCTGACGACAGCCATCTTGCCCTTTGGAATGGAAAGAGCACACTCTCACCGTCTACTGGTGTACTCCAGCGTCGTCGCCATACCCTCCGACCAATCCGACACTGTGACATCACCCGCTACCTCAACTGTGCTGCAATAGCCGTTTTTGCTGTTTCTTCTGTGTTTCTTCTCCGTTTCTTCTGTGCTTTTCACCGTTGTGCCTCTACTTTACCATTGCCTTGCTGATGGCTCGCTGGACATCTTCCTGGACATCCGCCATGATCAGCATGCATCCGCCGACACCTCTGTAGTTCCGGATCTCGACCGATCCCGGTTCACCGCAGGCAGAGGCTGTCACCCCGCGCATGTTGTTCTGCCGCCGCTGTCTTGGAGGAGTGTCCTGGGGTTTTCAAGATTTCCACCGCAACCAACGACCGTTTGGGTTTTCCGTCCAATATCTCAGCTAGCCACGGCAACGTAGCTTGCCGCCACGTCTTCGTGTCCCCACATTTATTCCGAACCTTAATAATAGTTATGTCTCCGCAATTCTTACTACGCCCTAACTAGGGGGTGACTGTAAGGTTCCTGTCATTCACGTTTTTATTGTTAACGCTAACCTCATTGGTTCCGTTTACATTTGCTCCGCCTACTGTACATCTTGTATAAATACTTACGCAACAGTAAACTCATACTCTTTCAATCTAAACCAACGATGTGTCCGCGTGTAATCTTCCGCTGCCGCTATTTCCCGCCAATACGCTACCTTATAGTGTGAAGGCTTTCAGTGCATTGGCCTTCAGTTCTTCCTTGTTCTCTTCCTTCAATTTCCTGCAGTCCTTGGCCACATATATTTCTGCTGAATACTGCTTCTTCCCAGAGGTATGCACTTTTGTTGCCAATGCTTCATCTTTCACACTGCCATTACCGACTTGCCCTTCTTATGCCATCTATGATGCTCAGTGATGAGCATGTTTTTAGCTTAAGGTGAACTGGTCATCTGGTAAGGTTTCTGTCTGCATCACTAGGCCATGGTTAGTGTACGGCACTCCTTATAAAAGGATCATGTAGACCATCTTGTCTTCCAGGTGCCTACATCCGGAGTTGACCATGTCATCTACTAGTGCATAGATGCATTCTATCAACATTGTCTTGCATGTCTTCATAAGGGTTGTTTTGCCGTAGCCAAGGCCTTGCTGGTTTGAACGGGCTGCAATCTTGTCTTTGGTTGATACAAGTTTTCAAGTTTCTTACAAATTTATTTAACGGTACTTAAATGTCAAAGGGCATGTTGTACCCACCCTCAATCATCAGCAGTAGATTTCTTATGGTCATCTCTTCCATAAGCTTGTTGTAGACCGCAACAGCTTCTGCATCATCAGCAGCTGGTGTTGGTTCATAGCCATCAATAATGCCATAAAGATTTTTCTCCTCTAGGACCATCTGGAAGTTGAAGACCCAATCCAAGTAATTATATCGATTCAGGCATTTCATGCTAAACACTTGCTTGTCACCAATCTTTGCCATCATGCTGATTTTCGTTTTCTGGTATTCTATTCCAAAGTTCCAATTTTCCAAAAACAGTTTACATCACAGGTGATCTGGACACATAAACTTTGTTGATATTAGATTCTTGTAGAGGATGTAGAACAGTGAAAGCTTTATTCCAACTGTCTACAACAATAAATTATTTGAAAATTGCACACCGTACAATCCACAGCAGCAATGCTTTTACATACATCAAACTCCGCGAAATTCAAACAAACGCGTAGATATCAGATGTGGCAAACAACATGCCTTCATACCTGATTTTCCCACTTGTAACAGTCTTTGCAGCAACCAACACAATTGAAGTGCACATTATAGTTTTTGGAATACATGATCGCAACTAACTTTTTGACCACTCCTAGTACATACTTACGTTACTGTACTTAAGCATGCATAACATTTGTTGTACAATTATATACAGAAGCATACCTTTCCCAGGAGACAAATTTCTGCACAATTGTGGATGAAAGGACATTTTATGCAATAAAATGTGCACATAATTTTATATGGCACATATGTACAATTATGCAGATACTGCAAAATATCCTTGCAAGCTATTTTCTGTATAAAATCAAGTGTATAAAATTTGTGAACACAACAGTCTCAAATTTCTGCCTAATTACGCCCACCATGTGTTTATGCTGAAATTTCAGTTGCAAAATGTCAATTTATTTTGAGATTTTTTCTTACATTCTGCTGTGCACAATTTTGTGGAACCTTTCCTCCTGGGAAATGTCTGCCTTATAATAATTATTGTGCACGATGAATTCCGTACAGGCAATTAATTGGCTAACCAATTAAATAACATTTACAACATATTTATGAAAACTTGGGTTTTATTTACCATGCATGCCAGTGGAATTCTCGGTTATTATTAATGAGAAACTAAAAGCGGAGTGGTAACACAAAATCAAGCTGTGACTGAAAAAGCGAATGACATTCAGCACATTTGGAATACTGCCAGCGATGATTGGGTAGACACGTCTGGAACATTCGATGTGAGATTTTGCTTTTGCATGCAGACAATGTCGTCCGAATTTTCAAAATTTGGAAATAAATATGGAACTGATTTGAATTTTTATCTGCATTAATCGCGAATATGCCATCGGAATGATACAAAAATCAATGCCGCCTATATAAATTCTAACGTTTCGATAACAAAATGGCCGTCACAGTGGTTGTGAAATGATGTGAATATAAGCCCTGTAGTTCAGGTGCGATCTGATATATAAACTCCCCCATGACATTGTATTCAATCGCGAGTAATATTTACAGTTTTACAATGTGTGTCAAAAGTCTGGTCATTTTTTAAAATATCTTGAAAATGGTAAATAATAGCTCTGTACAGTTTTCACGATTGAATAGGAAGTCATATGGGGGAAATACGAAAATCATTTCGCACATGACCTATGGCGTCATCTTCAAGGTCATCCAAGTTCTAACTTTTGAACCATTGAAGATGGGGCACAATTTCGAATTAGGCAATTGAAGAGCACATCCGATTTAGTTAATCAAAATTATTTTCAGAAAATTTGGTACATTAGTAAACAGCACACACATTTTTGAAATTATGTATGATGTGCGCTGCAGTGAAGCAACGCCTCGTTTACTAAGGGTTAGCACCTAGGACAGGTTTCTGCTACATTTGTCTGGTTTATTTTCATACGCAAATTCGGTTCCCAAGAGGCCGTCACTGCAGCAAGGAATTTGGAATTTAGCGAGGGCTGTGCAGTGAAAACTTTCTATGCAGCTACCCTCGCTTTAATTTTTGATTCACCAAACTCCCATATCTTGTCTAAAAATTTAGTAATCTACATTGAATTCGGTAAAATACAACTTCCTTTTTCATTTGTAGACTTCAAACTATTTTATTTCACCACGTAGCGACTATAATTATTATTTTACTAGTTAGCATATTTTTTGTCCGCCAACTTGACGCACGAACTGATGTGGCAAAGTTGAAAAATTTCAACTCGCCGTTCGTGCGTCATGACGCGCCAATTCGTGTAGCGCATCGCTTCCCGCACGACATGACGCAAAACAGTTCTCATGCGACAAATTCTTTAACGTGCATAGAAACGCTTGATGAAATTTTGGCGCACGTCAAAATGCATGCATGGAAACTAGGCTTAAGAGCATACCATATGCCGCTCCCTTCCTCCTCCAAGGGGCGTATTGCCACTCACACAACCTCCTCACATCTGATCAATAATAAGACAGGAGGGGGAATAGCTGGAGTTATATTGGTCACACACTGGCTTCCTTTTCCCCTTGCTTGGCCCCAAGGCAGGATGTGATGAGGTTGTGTGGGTGGCGATACGCCCCTTGGAGGAAGAGGGGAAGGGGCACATGGTATGCTCTTACCCTGAAAAATACTACAGCAGTAAAACAGTCAGATTCAGTTTCTTCGCACTCAAAACAAAATTACTATACTCTGTTCACAGCTAACTTTTAAAGTAAAATGGCCAAGTCATCTTATTGGAAATCGTTGCATTGGTTGATACAGCAACCAAAGATTGAGAAGCCACGCCCTCTGTAATAATCTTCAAGATTGTGGAGGAAATTCGACACTCATTAACCAATATGCAACTTTAAAGTTAGCTGTGAACAGAGTATAATTATACAATTTATTTCCGTGTTATTTATAGTGCACCACAAGATGATTTGAGAGTGACGGAATGCGATGGACATGAATGGATCCTATTCACCTTTGGACTACCGGTCTGGAAACGAAAGCCAATTTTACAGTGAACTCGATGAACAGTCACTGGATGAGGAAAATGGAACTGACGATCCAGAATTGTCTGCAGAGCGCAAACTCTTCATGTTTGTGACTAATGGCATCTTGGTGACAACAGTTGGACTACTAGGATTGGTTGGAAACGCTGTATCCATCGCAGTGCTTTCTAGGCCTCAGATGAGGTCGTCTATCAACTGCTGCCTCATTGGCCTGGCTACATTTGATCTGGTAGTTCTGGCCACGTCCATCATCATGTTCGGACTTCGTGGACTGTGCATCTACACCGGACTTGTTCCCGTATACTTAAAGGTCATATTCCCCACAGTGACACCTGTGGTCTATCCTTTAGCGCTGATAGCTCAGACAGGATCCGTGTGGGTTACTGTGACGGTGACTGCAGAAAGGTATGTAGCGGTGTGCCTGCCACTTCGGGCCAGGTCCCTCTGCACATACGGCAGAGCCAAGGGTTACATGGTGGGCATTACACTTTTCTCTCTCGTCTACAACTTGCCTCGCTTCTGGGAAGTGGAGCGAAAGGTGGCCTTTGATGGCACGACGAACAGCACAATAGTGTTGGTAGAACCGTCGCCATTGCGCATGAACGAGCATTATATCCACATCTACATCAACTGGCTCTATCTGCTTGTACTCTATGTGGTGCCATTTGCTGCCCTGGCGTTCCTCAACGCCCGAATATGGGCTAAGGTGTGTTTTTGGTACGTGTAGGATAACCGTATAGTATGTATACTAGTGGTGGGCAGATTGCATTGCTTAGTAAATAAGTGGTGTAAGTCAAGTGTTGTAGCGCGGGTTTAACTTTCATATATTTTTAAAAATGGAAACTGTTTATTGCCTACTTGAAGGGACCACTCAAATTAGTGGACTGAAACCGAAGTATCTTATAAGCCTCATTCTGCTAAACGAAACTATCCATAAAAGTTAACTATATAAAATTCTACAGGGTGGCCATAAAGTCCTTGACAGATTACAAAAAAATATTGTGCACAAACTATGCTAAATACAAATATGCATCCATAAAGGCTAAATGTGTTCAGTGCTAACATGAAACAAAATCGGGCAATTACGGTTCAGTGAAATTTCAGAACAAAGTATGGACGCGAGCCACCAGTTGTTAACAGCATGAAAAGTGGGTAAAGAAGAACTGCAGTATGTCAGGTTCTAGTGAGATACTACGTGTTGATCTTCTGGGACTTCGTTGCGTTGCCTCACGCACGGTACCAACAATCCCTTCACTCACACTTGGTCTCCCAGTTCATAAGTCGCCAGCACTCCCAGTCTCTTTAGACTTCTTGTCCATATGCTACCTTGTTCTGAAATTTCACTGCACCGTAATTACCAGTTTTTGTTTCATGAAACCACAGAAAACATGGAGAATTCTCTTTCAAAGACCATGCCCATATTTCTGCTAATAATTGCAGCAGCACGTGGATCGATCGTTCAGTTTGTACAACTAGTGTATGAAAAAACTTTGAGTTGGACTACAACTTGCAGAAAACTGCATGTTTGTTTTTACAGTGGCCACAACCAGAGTTGAGCCTCAAATGCACCCACACCCCCCACACCCCCCGCCCCCTAAACTTGAACGGGTCCATTCCATGGTAATGGGGACATTCAGGTTTGGTGCAAATGCATCCACAAGTGTAATCTGGGGTTTTCTAAGAATTTTCCTTAGCTAATAGCGTCACCCAACCTGAATTACCCCATTACCTTAGCATGGACCAGCTTAAGTTTAGGGAGAGGTGGGTGCATTTGAGGCTCACCTCTGGTTGCGGCAACTGTAGCATAGATGTTGCATATTGAATCAGTCCAGGACATTATGACCATCCTATATTAATAAATTCAATCATATTCCTTTATTAATTTAATTCCATTTAGAACGTTATGTCAATTGACCGGTTTAAGAATGCGCGCGCGCCATCTAACGGTGGCTAGTGAACTAAAGCAGCAGGGGTGAATTTCACCCCTGCTTTAAGCTTTCACCCGACCTATTCGTTGTGCCGTGCCAATCGCTATAAATACACGGGAATCGAGCAAAATAATTATTGCTGCGTTCCTCGTGTAAAGGTTTTGACCGGAAATGGCCGTAATAAACCAAACCGGTTCCGTTTCCCGAGGGGAAACCGTATTTTGTGAGAAATTTACCGAATTTTCGTATTCGCGCCATGCATTCTACACCTGCTGCTGAATTTTCGAACCCGGCGGAAAGGCGGCGTCTTGTTCCGCGCATGCGCATAAAAAGGTTCTTAAACGCGTCAATTCTACCGAAAGGCATTTGGTAATTGCGATAAAAAAGTTTCAATGTTAACGTGGAGTAAATTTAAAACGAGAGTGTAACACAGCCAGACAGGCCATGCATGAAGTGAACCACTTTATAATTTGGATGGTTAAATTCGGGTTATTCAAAATGATGGATCCAATTTCATAATGCTATATTTCAAATTGAAAACTATTGACTAACATGAAGTAAATTACACTCGAAAATACAAAGAATGAAGTTTATACATACATATATGTACAGTCAAACCGTCGCCCAAGGGAATTTGAATTTCGGATGCATTAAGCAGGTTGGCGAATTAAAGGTGAACAGAAACGGTTTTGTGACCCCCCCTTGAAACTTTCCCCTGTAGCTGAAAACATGGCAATAAAAACGTTGGTGTCGTCAGAAAATTTTTATAAAATGTATTCGCTGCACTATTAGCGAAAGAATGTTAAAGTTGCGCTAACAAACACACACTGATCATGTAATCGCGGCTGCTAAATATGGGACGAACGTAGGTCTAAAAGTCTTGTGACCGCGTAGTTTGTGCCCCGTAGTTGTGAAGGTCACCTGTGGAGACTGCAGACATGCCATACCTACTCCCGCATGCCTTTCAGAACGCGATATGACATTTTACGGGAACAGCACCATCCGATTGCTGCTCACCATCATCACATTGTTGGCAGACGCGGATTGACGCAGTTCAATTAACCAAACCTCCGTTCCATTTATAAAACCAAACTAGCCTAAATTAAACTAAACTAACCTAACCATAACTTAATCGAATGTAATCTATACTCGATAGGTTAGGTTTAGCAGGTCAACGGCATGATGGTGCGCAGCAAGCGGATGGTGCCAGCGCCAGTAAGATGTTATATCGCGTTCTAAAAGGCATGTGGGAGTAGGTAAGGCATGCCTGCAGTCTCCAAAGGTGACCTTCACAGCTACGGCCATAGACGAACTACGCCATCACAGGTTCTTTTAGAACTACGTTCCCCCATATTTAGCAATCACGATTACATGATCAGTGTGTGTTTAACCAAGGAGTTGGAGTTAAGAGGAGGCGCAGTTGGTATGGGAGGCGTGAACGTATGCGCGTTTGTGATGACGTCAC
>JAQFZQ010002703.1:0-12909 GCA_034696005.1 Glomeris marginata | reverse complement strand
AATAGTCATCTGAAACTACTTGTTACACAATTTGTTGAACATGGCGCAGCTGCAGGCTGTTTCGAGGTAATAAAATAGCGAAAAGTAAGAAATAAAAGAGACGTTTATTAGCAGGGACTGCAGCGGGCGTTCACAGGAAATGGCAGGTTATACTTGAGAAAGTACATTCTTTATTAAGGACAGCATACATTACAGTGATGTAAGCAAGGAACCATGAAGGCCCTTTGTGTGTAATAACATTTGTTGTCGGAGTCTTTGTCAAGTGTCGTTACAGGATCTGGCCATGTGTAGCTGCAGATTGTAGCCAAGGATACAATATACTGTGACCAGGATATGGCGTTCCCAATTGTCTTGCGTGATGACGACAGTTGCCGTTATCCACCAGCAGGGGGCGCACAGTGCAACCATTCGATACTTGAATCGATACTAATACGCGCATTCTATACATCGTTCAGTACAACGTTGTATCGAAACCGAGATCGAAACCTCAGTGTGGTTGTATCGACAATGTATCGGTGGTATCGAGGTTGTATCGGCAACCGAGTGTGTGGAGCCCGTGTGGTGGCAAATACCTATGATTCCTAAGGAGAATTGCTTCCAGCCAATGGGGTGCCCCTCACGTTTAATCCTTCACAAATGAATAGAAACGCCATATTCTGGTCACAGTATATTGTATCCTTGGTGTAGCGGTGACGAGCTGTGTGACAGGTAAGCTCCAGGACTGCTGCAGGGGCAGTGAACAGAGGTTTGAGTCCTTGATACTTAATGCTGGGCATTATGGAAGCCATAATGCGCGCTGGGAGGTGGTTATCATGTGTGAACCAGTTGCGAGTGCAATCCTCCATTGTATGGCCCTGACCATGCTATAAAAGCAAACTCTGCTAACCGCCGCTAGGGATCTGCTGCGGAGCGATCACATGCTACAATAGCTCCGTGATAACAATGACCCTCTGGTTGCTTGCTCCTGGAAGGTGGATCATGTCGAGCATATTGCAGGTGTGCTCCTACAGTGTATGACCTTGACCAGGCTATAAAAGCAAACTATGCCAAACGCCGTCATTGTAGTGCTACCTTTAAGTTGGATTGTGGTTAATTCAGCTCCATAGAGCTGCCCCTGAAGAACGACTTCACTTCGGCATACAAACGCGAAAATAGGAAAAATGCTGGTATAAAAAATACGAATTGGATTATGTGAAAAATAAATATATACAGTTGTAGAGGGGTATATAGGCAACCCACTGATAATTTGTTTTCTAATATCCCACCAAAACTAATGTCTACAAAAATTGGAAAAAATAAAACCTATAAATGCATACAAACCGTGACATTAATCTGGAATATAGAGATGCTGTGGTGAGGATCTACTAAAGATGAATTTTTTGACACCATGTGAGATAGTCTAGTTCGTTTTTTAACAAAAAATATGTTACCGGCGCCAATTTTCGATGTATTTTTTCAATAATTTTTTAGACGTTACTTTTGGTGGGATATTAAAGAACAAATTATCAGTGGGTTGCCTATATACCCCTCTACAACTGTATATTTTTATTTTTACTAAGTTTATATACACTACTCGTCCGTCGCGGTTGATTGTTTGTTTGTCCCACCATGCTCACGGCGCTTTCACCAACGGAGTTCACCCCACACTTTACCCAACACTGCACGCATATTCACAAATGGACCATGTAAAGGGGATCCCTAGCCTCGCAAACGCAGGGTCGTTACAAGGATCGTCACATAAAGATCGTTTACTTTCAGTTACTTTACATTAATTTAGGTTACGTCAAGGGTTACGTTATGCAAAAACAATTGTTATACGGAATCTGATATAAACTTAGTACCCAAAAAACTTAGTTTTTTCCACGGCTTGTTTACATAATCCAATTAGTATTTTTTATACCAGCATTTTTACTATTTTCGCAGTTGTATGCTGCAGTGAAGCTGTTTCTCAGAAGGCGGCTGTATGGAGACTGGTTTTATGCTCGGCCGTTGTGTGACGTCAGTCCGCCATGTTGATGCATTTTCATGCATGCGTCTACAATTTTTCCTCGATTTATTTCAAAAATCGCTCCATCTTTCCTTGATATACGCTTCTAGATGCAACACATTTCAAAGATACTACATGATCGAAACAGTCAGAACCACTGCGATAAATGCTTAAATTAGAATTTGCGGTGGATTAAAGATGAATTTGCTGAATCCAATTAACATACAATTTATAATATTATGATACGAAATTCAAATTGCTTTTAAAATTTGCTGAAATGTACAGACATATTAACTATTATTGAGTATGGTTGAGAATTTAAAGCAATTAAATAATTTGAATTTTACTCATAGTTTGGCAAGTTTAATAGGCAATTTTATTATCAAATATTGCAATAGCAAATTTTCAAATGTTGTTATAGAAAAATAAAATTGCTCATAAAAGTTGTCAGGGTGGAAATCCTGAAATTATACATGACATTTGTTGCTGTCCTTGAAATCCTGGAAATATACTGGAATGTTTTCTTAATCAGGACAAATTTATATTTTTTTACATTTCCATATTTTCATTGGCATTACAAATAAGTGTGGCACATATATTTACTCTCATAGTATTTTAGCAATTAAGGGATAAAAGCAAGGAGTTGGATAAAAGCTTGTATAAATTTGAAGTTTTCATAATTTTTAGCAATTTAAAACGTCTGCTGTAATTTCAAAGTCATATTTATTTCAACAATTTGTATTTTTTACATGGATTTAGATCAGATGGAAATATTGATTGCCCATTTTACAAATTAATCAGCAAATTATATTAAGTATATTTGAAGTTTTCATGATTTTCAGCAAAACTTCAGCTATCATTTCAAAATAATATTTTAACAATTTGTATTTTTTTACATGGATTTAGATAAAATGGAAATATGGATTGCACATTTTAGAAATTAATATTTAATTACTGAACATTTTGTATTTTTATATTATCGATCTCAATTAACGTTATGATTGGTTATGTCATTCATGAATGTGTTGCAGTAAGTTTTGCTAATAAACGCGTCTTCTCCGTTTAATAATGTTTTTTCGAAACACAATCGTTAACATAAAAGAACCGCAGCGTGTCGAAACGTATTTTAGGTTAACGGTTGTGTTTTGAAAAAACCTTTATTTAACGTGTTTATTAACGAACCTCACTGCAACACGTGTACAATTTGCCTTGGCTAAACGAGCTCGATAGCATCAACATGGCAGCAAGCCCATCTCATGATGCAACACGATTTTGCGCATGCGCAGACCACACGCCCCTAGCTTAAAACTGTTGGCCAACTTTGGGTAGCGCCTCATTAACCACAATCCAACTCAATATTGCTACATTGGAATGTCCACATGCCACATGAGTTCCAGGGTCGTGGCAGTTTCACAAGTCTTATGGTATATAGTTGGGTGGTTTAGCGATAGGTTCGCTAAACGCACATTCAGCCTGGCACGTTTCGATGGTTGGGGCAATGTTTGCATGGTTGGGTCTGTGAATACAGTGTGTGGGGCATTTATCGTAGCCGCCTGAGTGACGAACTTGTAGGGCCTTATGTGGATGAAACTGTCGACGTTACAGTCGGACATGGGTTACAAACAACCTCAGAACATCCCGATGCTTGAATGCGAGTGCCTGACGGGCTGATACCAACTGAGAAGTTTGCGGTTCCGCCCAAGTCCTTGGTCCTTCCTACTGGTGTACAGTTGTCTGTTACGGATGGTTCTATAATCACGCTCTGCATTTGGTAGGGGGAGGCAGTTGGAGGTGGGTGGAGAGATACAAAATTTCTATACCTCTACTGCATGCAATTGGTATGTTGTGGAATACTGTAGCAGTTGGATACCTTATTTAAAGAGAGCCCCACCTTTCATCGCCTTTTTAGGGTGGAAACGATTCGGAAATGTGTTGCCAGCGACGTTATTATCCAATATTTTTGAACGGATTCCCAAAAAAATACAACTGTCACTTCCTTAAGGTTAATCATTGCGAACGTGTAAAGACTGCCCTAGTGGGTAGGTGGCGCTCCACTCTAAAAAATGGGTCTGTTAAAATATTTATATTTATTTAGTGAGTATATATTTATCGAAAATCAGTATGGATTTGAAAAGATAAGGAAAGGGTCTTTTATATGATACCTGGGTTTTTGACGATCGACGGACGGTCCCTGTAAAATCGACAACTTAGCAGGCAAGTACATAATTACATATCTCGCAAATCGTTGAACCCTACTACGCGTTTTATTCAGCTATTTACGTTCACGAAAATAAAACGCAAATGACGAATTTCATTTGGAATTTCGCACTCGACTCCGTTAAATTCTCTAAGCGTTTTCCGCTCAACTTTGTTTAATAAACGCTAACTTGACATAAATACTGGATTGTACTTGCCTGCTAAGTTTGGCGATTTTACAGGGACCTGTTTTTCCTTTCTACGATTCCCAACGCCAAAATTTCACCTAAAAGACGCCTACTTTGAAATTCCCTGTAGGCCTAACCGTCCGTCGATCGTCAAAAACCCAGGTAACGTATAAAAGATCCTTTCCTCGTCTATTCAAATCCATACCGACTTTCGATAAATATATAATCACTAAATACAACCAAATATTTTAACAGACCCATTTTTTAGACTGGAGCGCCACCTAACCACCAGGGCAGTCTTAACACGTTCGCAATGATTAACCTTAAATACCGCAATAAAAATATACTGTTTTTATGTACCAAATTTAAATTTTGTAGTGTATTTTCCAGGCCACACATTGCCCGCGCATACATCATTTCACGGGAAAATCGGTGGTCTTCAATATTTGTTGGAGCTGCAACAGATTACGGAATATTTCCGAAAAATATACAAAACGGTAGGATATTCGCGGGTGACTGGTGGCGCAGTGGTTAGAGCACTCGCCTTGTACTACCTCTATGGTCCCGGGTTCGATCATGGGTACAGCATGTGCAAAGGAGTTTTCCAGTTATCCTGCCAGTTTGCGATGGGCTTTCTATGGGGTCTCCGGTTTACCCCATGTTCTAATTAACTAGAATATTTTCATAGGGATTCGCTGTAAGCCCTGAAAAATATGCATTAAAACTTCTTGCGCTGCAACCCATATGGGTCTACGGACTGCGGATTAGCACGTTTGCTTGTGAGCTGAGGAACATTATTTTGGGATAAAAATGGCACCTGGTTTAAAAGTCTATCCTTGTGAACAGGACCCGTCAGCATCAGAATTACAGCGGAAGTTATTACAGTGGGTAGGATATCCATTGATTATTGCTAAGGTCACACAAGCGTATAAAAGCAGACCGCTTTTTGTCGTCCATGCACGCCTTACATTCCGGCCAATGGAGCCGGTCAGACAAAGTCTGTATGTGGAAATTGATGCAGATTTACGTCACTCAAGGACGCGACATGGATGTGAGAAGGACGCGACGCACAACATAACATTAACTACAGCTTCCATGTTATGCATGCTGTTACCCTGCCGAACTGCAGCACTGTGTGACCAGTTTGAAAACTGTCCTCAAATTGCTGTCAGGCAGCTGTCAAACAGCTGTCCATTTTCATACGCTTGTGTGACCCTAGCCTAACTAGCATATATGGTTATAATTTTACGTGCTCGGTATTTTCACTGTCGACTTTGTCCTGAAACCAACTTCCTCGGTTAACCCTATCAACCAGATAACGTGTTTTGCCGTTGCTTTACCTTAAAGACACCAGTCTCTTTGGGCGCGATGGGTTCGTATCCCACCTTTGCCAGTTTATATGTTAATTGTAAAAAATAAAACAATTTCGTTGTATTGTATACTGTAGTATACAGAAGCAGAGACCCCGACTATTGATGCGGCAACTCTTCTTGTCTCAGAGGGTTGCATGACATATTGTATTATATTGTATTGTAATATTGATGGCCATTATGATACACATCATTCACCAGTGTACCAAAAATTTTCTGTATGTCATTGTTCCTTAGTATGAATTGTATGTCAAACGCTTTGTTAATTAACATCTGGCATTACAAGTGAGTTGTAGTTTTAAAAAAGGATGGCTAATATTTTCCGGATTACCCACATAATGTGTTTACTCTAAACCAACTGGCTGAAATACCTCAGATGAGAGAGCGTAGACTGAAATTCAAAAGGTCCCTGTTTCAATCCCAGGTACAGGCAACGTATATTGTGACGTCCGTGTCGCTCCACCATCTTTGTTTACGTTTTATACTTCTTGTCGTTGCCGTCAGAAGGCGCCACCTCGGCATGAAGGAGATCGAGTTCCTGGGACATCACCTCTCTGCTGATGGACTGCGCCCATCTTCAAGAAAGATCGAGGCCGTTCTTCTGTATCCTGCCCCGACGGACCTGACAACCGTAAAGAGATTTCTTGGATTTGTCAATTGGTACCGAAAATTCATACCTGACCTGGCCGCTATCTCCGAGCCTCTCGTCCGACTGACCCACAAGGATGTCCCCTTCACATGGGAGCAACCACAGGCAGCAGCATTCAAGACCTTGAAACTGCGGCTCACCTGCGCTCCAGTCCTCCACAGCCCTGACTATGGCCAACCCTTCCACGTCATTGTTGATGCCAGCGATGCTGGACTTGTAGCCACACTCACCCAGAAGTCTGATGATGAAGCATACGCACCCATCGCCTACATCAGCCGCCGTCTGACACCAGCAGAGACTAGGTACGCCACCGTTGAGAAGGAATGCCTCTCCATCCTGTGGGCCATCGAGTACTTCCGGCCCTACCTGGAGGGACAGCACTTCACCGTGGAGACTGATCACCGTGGGCTCCAATGGCTGCGCAGCATAGTCAACCCTGCAGGACGCCTGATGCGATGGTCCCTGCGACTTCAAGAATTTGACTTTGACATCATCTACAGACCTGGCACCACCAACCAGGCGGCAGATGCACTCTCCAGATGATTCATGGTCACCATCGACACCCCTAATGTAGATGATGAAGATGACACCATGGATGCCCCGCCCATCGCCATGGACAACATCCGCGACCATCAGGACCAGGACCCTGAGCTCCTGGACCTCAAAGAGCAACTGAAAGATGGCAAGGACTTAGACGGATACTCAATTGACAATGATGTCCTCTACAAGTATCTTCCTCAACGCGATGACGACGATGGTAGCAGTAGCATCCGTTTTGTCATAACCAATACCCTCATCGAGAAGGTCATCAGCTGGAAGACTCTTCTTCGCATCCAGCCCACCTTCACCTGGACTGGGATGACTCGCTCCATCCGCGAGTACACCAGGACATATGATGCCTGCCAACGTTACAAAAGTGAGGAGACCAAAGCAAAAGGACTCTTGCAGCCCAGGCCCTGGACTCAACCACGGCAAGAAGTCTCCCAGACCTTCTTGGACCACTTCCGAAGACCAAAAGAGGACATTGTCATCTACTTGTCTTTGTGGACAGTGCAACCTGCTACGTGGAAGCCTTCTCCATTCGGACCGCTACCAGCGCAGTCATCTCCAAACTCTTCCTCGAGGACATTGTGTGCCGCTATGGAACTCCAGAGGTCATCCACACGGACAACTGGAAGCAGTTCAGAGGGAAGCCATTCAAACCACTCTGTAAATAACTTGGCATCAAACAACGATTTACACCAGGGTACCATGCACAGTCCAACCCTACAGAAAGGACCAACAGGGACCTCGTCGCTAAGCTGGTTATCTACGCTGAGAGCCATCAGCAGTGGGACGAGAACCTCGCACAACTCCTTTTTTCAATGAGGACCGGAAGTCACCAAACCACTGGACATACTCCTGCGTACCTCATTTATGGGAGAGACCCTCGTCATCCCATCCTCAACTGGTTAAACCTTCCATCTACCAGCACCGCACCTGAACAACAACGTCTCGGGCAGGCCCTAGCCTTCGCAGAAGCTGAAGAGGAAGCTTACAAACACAATCTCATTAGCAAACTGTATTATGATCGCTCTCATCAGATGGTCACCTTCCATAAAGGCGATAAAGTCCTCTTCCGGACTCACCATTCCTCAGACGCTGCAGCTGGCATCTCAAAAAAACTGCAACCTCGCTGGGAAGGTCCTTGCGCCATTACCAAGGTCCTCTCCCCGGTGACATATGCCCACCAAGGACTTAAAATCACTTTTCCTGTCAATGACTTGAAAAAATACCAACCTCTGCAAAGGAAAAGTAATCTGACACCACCAGCAATAACCAATCCAGATGTTCCCCATCTCGAACGACCGAAGCACCCCCATGTGGTCCCAGCCAAGCTACTAGCCATGGTCCAACTTCCTCTTCATTTTTACCATGGAACTCGACTCGGTGATAATAAAAAGAGCCCTTCGAGACATCATGATACTGCAGAAAGCCATGCAGATCCAGCAACGACTAATTCTGCAAAAGCAAGAACAGTTAAGCACTCAAATGCAACAACTCCAAGAGTGGACAACACTACAAACTGCGCAAACAATGGAAGTTCACCCGATGTCCCCACTCAACATCACACCTCCGTCCGAAACCACGGACAAAAACAAACCAGTCATCGATGTTCAAATGATGACCATCAAACCCAAGGTTCCTGGTGCATCATCTGCGCCTGCCACTTCTGCAAGGGCTCCTGCTGCAACCTTCCTAGTCCATGCCAAGATGCCTCTGGACTATCTCCTCAAACCCATCGACCCGAGAACGCGGAGGATCGCCCATCAGTCGACTGGTCCTCCAGTTACTCTGGAACGAAAACGAATGGTAGCCGCTATGTTCCTTGGATCTACTCACGAAGGCCCTCGGTTTCTTCCACAAAAGAACGTTCCACCAGCTCGTCACCATCCCGAACAGATACCGGAAAGAGTGCCGACTCGTCCTTAAAGACTATCAGCACCTTATTCCCGAAAGGTACACTGGAAGGCCATTATTGCCCAGTCCACTACACCACCACTCGAAGTCTCTCCAAAAGCTTCAAGATTTCGGAACGACCGCAACTAGATAAAAAGTTCAAACTCGCACTCACTGTAAATCCGCATTTCATCCTAAATCTGTTACTTACGTAATTCGAGATTTGATGGGGGGTATTGTGACGTTTGTGTCGCTCCGCCATCTTTGTTTACGTTTTATACTTCTCGTCGTTCCCGTCAGAGGGCGCTTGTAGTGCGCATACCTCTCGTTAGTGGCGCTGTAATCAGTGCTTCGCATATTTTCTGTGTAGACGGCGACTCCGTCCTTACGCACATTCCTTCCACTCGAGGGCACTCTTGTTAGTTACGCCCTTCGTTATCTTGGCCAATTGCAGGCCTTTTCGTACTGTATAAAAGGGCTCGTGCCCAAGACCAAAGTTGTCAGTTAACCACTGTCCTAAACACTGTTGAGATCTTCTCATAAAGATCACACTGTTCTGGTCTGCCTAATATAAAGACCAGGACCACTTTCTTAAATTCTGTTGCGTACTCTGCGTAACTATACCTCTTTTTTTGTATGATTAATAAAAGATATGCTTAGCATATAATCCATGGTCATCATTTGCTTCACTTACGGATAGCCATACAAGAAGTGCACCTGGAGGAAAGCTCCCACACCACACAAATTTGTTGCCCCTCGCAGCCATCAAGCGCGGAACGTGACAATATGTATGAAATGTGTCCTAAGAAAACCTTTATCATTTTCCTAAAACTCAAAATATGGGTGTAGTGAACCTATCGCTATTTGAACATTGCATGTTTTGGTAGTATATTTTTGTTTATAAAAAGATTCCTCGACTCAACTGCTGCAAAGCAAAGTCAGAGCTATAGCATTTGTAACGTAAGTTGAGATTCTTAGACGATTCTTGGAATGGGCCAAGCAGATGGCACCGTTTAGAGAATAGCATACTTCATAATCTCAGTTCACGGAGTCTCAACTCTTACGCAGACTGCTTTATAGTGTCACCTCTTGTGCGGACTGCTACAGTTAGATTTACAATGAATATTTGCCAAATCATTTCCAAAAGATGCTGAAACTGGGACAGAAACAGGGGCATTTAGATCTCCAGTTTAACACTCTCCCAACTGAACTATTTCAGCTTGCAAAGGGACCACAATTTGTATTTTCCGAGTAAAATAATGAAATATGAAGTTTACCTCTATTTGTTTTGCTTTAAATTTATGACACACTTTATGTCTAGATTTAATGAAAGTTCCAGTTTTTTTAATCCTTGTAAAAAATGAATGCGGAAATATAGATAACGCTATATTAATATACATTTAATGTATACATGTTATTGGTCTAATTTGTATATTGCAGCAATGCTATTTGTGCCGAAATAGCTCAGTTGGGAGAGCGTTAGACGGAAGATCTAAAGGTCCCTGGTTCAATTCCGGGTTTTGACACCGTTTTTGCAGTTCTGCAAATTCCTGTACAAAATAATGTTGTTTTGCTAAAACCCTGTTAACAGATGTAGGTACTAGTATACTTTAGTCTATGAAAACGATTCTTCAACGCAACTATGTGCATTTTTGCTATTCCACAAACCAACTTCCCGTAAATCTAATAATCTAATAAACGCCACCTGGAAGTAGTTTTCATTTGTTTACAACTACAAAGCAAAGTCGAATTCAGTTTTACCTCAAATATTTTCCAAAACCTATTATAAACAGATGCTGAAACCCGGGATTGAACCAGGGACCTTTAGATCTTCAGTCTAACGCTCTCCCAACTGAGCTATATCAGCACACTCGTATTGCTTAACTTTTTTTTGAAAGGCATTTTCTTGTAAAAATATATACATGAGGTTAACTAAGGTCCAGCCAAAAGAATAATGCTAATTTTAGTCAACTTATTACAAATACACAGTAATATAAGGGGATGGGGTTTAATAACTATGTTGCTCCAGTTCATTGTAATGCAAATATGGAAACCACAGCTGCATCAACTGTAATTTATTCATTAAAGTTATATGACTCTAAACTGAGTGTTATCGAATTATTATCCATCAATATGGGAGAGGGTTGTGCTGAAGATATTAAAAGGTCCCTGGCCCAATTGAGGGTTTTGGCAACATTTCTTACTAGTATTGCTAGATAGTGTTTGGCATCTACTCTTCTAGATATAAAAATCAATTCAAAATTGTCACCGAATCCTTCACCACATTATATCATAGAACTTCCATCAATGCAAAGATTTTCATTGGGTGGTGCTAATTTATTGCCACACTAAATTTATGCATTTTTATTGTTCAGCCACATGTATTTGTGCCATTAGCAATATCCTTCCTTATAACAATTTCTGAACATTAATATTAACAACATTCTATAAGACGTGCCCAATTTATAAACTGTGTCTTATGAAGGCAATCCATTATAAGTAATAGTAAACCTCCCTAAGGCATGCTCTTACAAAAGAAATTCTACACAATATCGCCATAATGAAGGCTTTGTTATATATGTTATTACACAATAATGTTATCTGTCATCTGTTCTGCAGTGAATGGTAAACTACGGTGGCCCAAATCCGCCGATAAATTTTTTAAGAAAACCGATGTTGTTATCGCCAAAATCGCAAGATTTGGGTTGGTTTGGTTAGGTTAGGTTAGGTTTGGTTAGTTTCAGTTAGGTTTGATTAGGTTAGGTGAGGTTTTGCGATACGAATTTGGCGGTTCTAGGCTGTGGCGGTTCTGGGACATCCTGTTTGGCGGTTTTGGGCCACGCGCAGTTCAATTTTTGTAGTGGCGGTTCTCGGCCACCGTAAACACATGGTTGGTTAACAAACTAAGTTGTAAAGAGAAGGAAATGATCAATTGTATAGTACTTTAATTTCACGACACGTTGTACAGTTGTCCACCGTTATATGGGATTGAAATAATGCCAATTTTATAACTGAATGTGTGTTGCAGCAAAGTTAGGTAGTGCAGACAATGGTGAAACTGCAGAATGTTATGTATAGCTCTCATGCATAAAGCCAATTACGCAGCTCATTTCACAAATAAGGTCTGATGAGTAGAAATCAAAAACCAATTAAGAGGAAAATATTTCTGTTGTTTCAAACATATACATCACTGCTTTAATTTACAGTGTAAACATCATAATTTTCCAAGCCCCTTGGACACCGCAATACATGTTTTTATAACCCCCGCATAAAATTCCACCAACTGGGAATTAAAAGTCTCGTAAGTATAGTGAACGAAATTAGCTAGTGATGAAAAACGAATGAATGTGTGACAAATAGAGTGCGATAGAGAAACCATTCAGCTATTCATTGCACCTAGAATGTTTACAGTAACAATGATTCAGTTAAGATAAAAAAAATTGGCTAAGCTATACCGGTAGTACACCCTCACAACGTTGAATGCATGAACTCGTGCGCAAGCTCCTGATAATGGCTTTAGCTTTTTCTGAACTGTTGCTGAAACGACTGTAGACGAAGCACCACTAAACTTAAACCCGCGCATAACACGAAAAGCAGGTGGCGGCTCCAACCAAGCAATCGTATCCTCAGTGTGAGGTTTTGCCTCCTCCACGGATACGGGATGTCGCACTGGAGAGGTTGAAGGATGACGGTCACAGGAACTTGAGGTCCGTGGGCTTCTGGAGCGATGGCTCATCGAAGGAGACAGGATCAGCAGGGACACTGCGGTCAGGAACAGAAGTGCGACAGGAACCATCAGTCGCGAGCAGAACACAGCAACAGCAGGAACAGAACCGTAGCAGGAACACAAGAGAAGCCGTGGAGAGGTGGACGACGTGCTGTCCACCCTGGATACCTGTACAACTGACTTCCTAGTCAGTGCACAGGGTATATAAGCAAAAGGGGTTGCACAACCAAGGACACAGTTCACGTGACTGGAAGTTTCCGTGATGAAGCAAGAGTCAAAGGCGAAGCAACCAAACCGGTCGAGAGGTGGAACTAAGGGGTGGTGGCCTTGACACTTTGCCCCCCTCCCTTGCG
>JAQFZQ010002702.1:0-12911 GCA_034696005.1 Glomeris marginata | reverse complement strand
CTCCCCCTCCGTAGCTACCTCCTCCATATCCACCCCCTCCGTAGCCACCCCCTCCGTAGCCACCTCCTCCTCCTCCGTAGCCACCCCCTCCATATCCACCCCCTCCGTATCCACCACCTCCGTAGCCACCACCTCCTCCTCCGTATGATTTCACTTTGTTACCTCCTCCATAGCAGTCTACCAGTGTGAGGGAGACCACACAGGCTAGAGCAGCTGTGGCAATCATCTGTGAAAGAAATAACACTTGATTAGTTCCATACCGCATTGACTATACATTTTTTACAAATGCACTTATTTTTTTTCAATTGTAAGGGTAAAGTGGTGATTCATGTGCTGCAATTCAGCTAGGTTTGCCATAGAACCTCCAATAATTTGTGTGAAGCCATGTCCATAGAATGAATCATCACTTTACTGTAAAAGGAAGGAAACTAATTTTTCAGAGCATGGGATGAATGTTTGGTCGATGGGTGTCACTGATATTGCTTGTAATGTTTCAGTTGGCAGCCCCTTTGAAATTTGTTTCCATACAAAATTGTATATGCATGCAGTGTGAAACAACTTTTACTCAGGTGTGAATTCAATGTCATTATATTCAGTAGCTATAGGCATATGCCTGTAAACTTTACCTTCAGATCAATATTGGATACAATATGGATAAAATGTTTCCACTGCAAATTTAGATTTAGTTTAGAATGGACCTCACCAATGCTTCTGAATTGAAAACAAATGATTCGAATTGTAGCATAGTTGGTTTTTGCAGTAAAGTAAAAATCGGTGGAGCATGGGGTGTTTCAGTTCCACCAATCACACCAAACCAAGCAAAGGAGGTGTGATTTTGCTCCACCCAATGCTCCACCCATTTGAACTCCACTCACAATACACCAACTATATTATTTTTGTCTGATAGAGCTATGCAATAAAATGTTCTCTTTTGTATTATATGCAACAGCTGAATTTAAAATTAAGTTTAAAATATTTTGACTGTTTGAAAGATGATTTAAAATCTATATGCTATGACTTACAAAGCGTGCCATGTTGCTTGAAATGTTTCTTTGTAGTTTTCCTTGGTTATTGATGCAATAACTTGCTGGTTTCCAAAGTGGAGGAGAGAACACAAAGTGATGTTTGTTATGAGTTCTGTGAATCTGTGGCCTTTTATATGGTTGTTCACAACCCCGCCCTGTTATATTTGTCTCTTTTTCTTGTGCTCCGATTCGCCAATTTCAAACCAACATCCTTTGGCCCAGGTAGCTTCCTCGACACTCTCCACCTTATCGAATGCCACACAAAAAAAATTCCACCATGTTGGAAACCGCTTCTGGATTCTAGGTGAACGACAAACTTTTAGTGGGCTAATTTAGTCATGTTTTTTTTCCAACGAGGTGCAATAGCGCACAAAGAATTTAAAACATATACCTGAAAATTGCATATTTATGGGGAATGCGCCTTGCAGTATCTCAATAGTACATTTAGCATAATCATAAAGATATTGTATACAAACAAGCGTAGCTTTTTATTACAAGGAAGTTTGTTTTATTGACATCTGTACATGGAAATGGAGCGAATAATCTTCAAGGAAACATAAATTTCAATGTCTTTGTTGCTGTTATACATTTGTATTAATGCCAGCGGTCAACATGTAATTGTTGCGTTTATCCCTTCGTGCAGTACAGTACATATAGTAAATACAGTTTAATAACTTACATAATTATATCGTATTTGTAATGTATTTTACATGGTGTTCTAAAAGTAACGCAATACTACAATATACATGAAAAATTGCATGCATATTATAAAAGAAAAAGTTAAGAAGTGGTGTTTACATTTTTCAATATAAAATGAGTGCACAGATTTCCAAACCTGTACGTATTAGCATATTAAAAAGAGAGTGCAATGAGCAATAATACAACATCTGGAACAGGAATTTAATTATTTTTCCTAGTATTCAATGATTATGAGCCAAATCATCAGACTTCCTCATGCGTAAGGAATGAGAGCTAGATATTACTTTAAAAATCTAAAACTAACAAAAGCCTTTATTTAATTATATTATTTTTGACACCATGTGTATAATAAATTTACTTTACAATGTAATAAACAAACTTAGTGTTGAAATACTTAATTGCTTTCATTCATTGCAGGATTAATACATCAGATTTTCTGTTTTTGACCGCAGTGATCATAAATCTTTCTAATTATTGTTACAACGTCAAACCCCTTAATCTTTTGCATCGTATATAATATCATATGATATGATATGATATGCTACACACGTATAGGCCATCAACATATTTATTGTGTGCATCATGCAGAAATAAGTTGTAATAAAATCAATGTATTTCTTGTACGAATAACATTTAAGGATCATCACTTTAAATCCGGTTAATTTTGCATACTGTTCATAATATAATTTTTAATTAACATAAGTTGTATAAAAGATGAAACGTAATGTGTTGTCGATCGAGTCACTGAACCTTATTTAAAAAACAAATATTGGAAATTTATTAAGATGCGGTATAAATGATATATCAACATTTTCACAAACACATTACAAAAAACGATTTCGTTTTATTGATAATGGGCGATGACCGCAATCCAGTTTGAACTTCTTTTCCTTTCGCCTCTTGCGTATATTGCACTACATAGTATAGACTTCATGGATGCAATGTAGTTCACCTCTTCCACTGTCCACCTATAACGATGTTACGCATCGATGGACACACCTACTGTGCCCACTTCTCATTCGGGTAACTGTACAGTATACATGACTATCTTTCTTTACAACAATGAGCAATACAGTTTCAAGTGAAGAGCAATTATTTAAACTTCACTTCAGCCTCTAACTATATGCATTTTAATGATAATTAACTCTGATGCTTGTATTGTTTTTCTTTTGTTGAATTAAAACAATGAAATCAGTGAATCAGATTAAAGATTCTGTGTTCAAAATCCAGATTTAATTTAATAGCTAGTGAAACTTTGAGTTGTACTCTTGGTTGTACCATCATGCATGAATACTTGCTTCAATGTAACAGTGGCTTTATTGTTGTGTTGATAAGAATTTACTGATTTTAATCCATAAGCATAATGACATGCTGCATTTTATTCCAATATAATATATAACTTTTTAAAAGCTCAAAATTCATGATTAGTGTCTGGCTAAATCTATTTCAAGATGTGTGTCATGAAAATGCAGTCTAGACCTAAATAAATGTGCGGATCAGATTAGAAATGTAGTATTATTTATCTTGGTATAAGTAGTATCCCATTGCGAAATCACCTTTTGGTACCTACTATGAAGTAACACATATGATTGGCATGACCCTTCATTACCCATTATTGAAATATCTAAGATTTTTTAAAATGTAAACATCATTTTTCTATAATTGCTAAATTGCTAAATTGCTAAAATTAGAGCTTGATTCTCAATTGTCCTATTATACTGCATGTACATCAAATTTTTAACAACTCAATTAAGCAGCCATGTGAGTATTTTTCACTTGGATGTTCATTAAAATTGCATAATCACTAGATCGGTTATATACATGCTCAATATATACTTTTCATTGTTGCTTAAGATAATATGTGATGTACTCGATTTCCAATAATATTGTATATACCATAAACAATCTCATACTGCACAGCTAGTCTTCGCGTCATTGCAGTGAAGTCAAATTATGAGTTGCTTGTGCTGATGTAGTCCTACATTTGGGACAAATATCATTTTCAGTAATGTGCATTTGCACAAGTTATATCACTCTTGGTTATATTTGTTGCAGAATTTCTGTTTCGAGTGCACAATAGTTCAAAAGTATGTATTTAAAAAATGGAAACAATATACATTGAATACATTTAATTATACGGATACGTGAATGTTATTTAGATGAAATGTAAATTGTAGATTTGATTTAGGTCAATGATTGGTATATGCAATAATCTTAGATAGAAATTATTGATTGTTTCACTGATATTATTCCAAAATATACATTGTTGGAATTTTTATCGTTTGTTTGTTTGTTTGTTTGTTTTCATTTAGCCTTACAATTAAATAAGCATACAATATAAGTATAAAAGCGATATGGTAATAATTAGTTCAAAGGATAATTAAGTTAATGAGATAATGAAAGCAAGTTGAAGGGAATTATCATTAAATTTCTTTTCCATGCAGTACCGGTATGTTACAAGTTAAGCCACCTGCAATGCAAACTTTTCTATAATGAGTTATCACATTTTATATTTCATATTGACATGAAAAAAGTTACGAAGTCGAAGTTTTAATCTATATACAAGAGTTTTGCCCACAACAAAATAAAGTTTGTAATTTTTAGGTTTTAAATAATAAGTTTGAACTGCTAAAAATGTATTGGCAGATTTGATTCATTTTGGTAAGTTTTTTTAAAAAGAGGCCTTGTAGATCTGTCATTATACAAGTGGTAAACTGGATTTTAGAGCTCTTTGCGTGTATTCCAGTATATTTTTATAAGCATATTTATTTGTTCCATTTCCTCAATATATGGAGCACTGATTTTTCCAGGCCTACTTCGTCTCAATTTGTCCTCTTCCCTTTTATTTCAATTTGCCCCAGGAATTTTCCTTACAAAAATCCAAATAGTAATTTGTTCCATGCACAAAACACTTAGATCGACAATAATGAATACTAATGAATACTAATAATTTATATTTAATGTACACTTATTGATACATAAAATCACAGGTGTATCACAATTTACTCCTATTTAATGATAAAATATTTGAATTTTGCTAATTGAGAGTTACAGATGGAAACTGACTGTTCGGTCAGCAAACATAGCCTACATTTATCTATACGGGTAATCATTTAAACATTGACATTATACCCTAAATCAATTCTAGGTTTTCTCGACATAACCACCATGCAGGCTGTTTCACAAGTTTACAAAAAAATTCTTTATATTTAAATTGCATGTTGTAATGGACTGTTGAAAATTCTAACATTTTAGTCATTTTTGCTGAATTATTGCAAACTGTTGCAGGCAAAAGTGGGTGTAGTATTTTCTATAAACTGCAGCACAGTTGAGGTCATGCAGAGAAGCCTATAGTATTTTTATAAGTGACCTTATAAGATCTGCAGGAAGCTTACAGTGGCCAACAGCAAAACTATTTCTTTGATTACCACTCTGTTTGCCAAACTAAATTTAAATATATTTCAGGACTCGATTAGCATAAACGAAATATAATAGTTCTCTGGATGTTTTCCTGTATGCTTGTATATACAACCATCTGTGAAAATGTGTTTCCTTCTCATTGCATCCAAATATTTGAACGTTTCTGTATTATTTTCCACTTGCATTAGTGCAGTATTAATTATTTGCTTTGTTATGCTGTAAATGCTGTCAGGCAGCTCATTGAAAGCACTGAATGAATTGCACCATGGTTTTAAAACTCGTTTCCATAAAGATCCTCAATCAAAGCCGACAGCTGTTGTGCTTAAAAAAGTTGTTCCTAAAGGGAAACATAACGTAGTAAGACCGCTAAACACAGGTTAAGTGGGGAAATAAATTGGTGTCTAATTTGTTTAGATGCTCTGTATCATTACAAAGGTTGTAAGTTAAAAGGCATCAATAAATAAACCACTTTCCACGTGGTTCCTAAATGACCAACTAAGTGCATGACTTTGAATTGAGATTGCAATCATGCACTTACCAAAAATTTTAGATCCATTAGATCAATTAACATTTGAATCCATTAGATGAATATTTGCATATAATTGAATGCATGTAAGTTCAAGATATAACAGCACTGTAAATGGGAACTTTTGTTACTGGAAAATGAAGAGCTACTATTATAAGACTGATGTCAAACAAGTTTGTATAACAATTACTGAAATTTAATTTCCATGCAAAGTCCTGAAAGTTGTTTAATTTCATGATCATTAAAATTCTTGGGAAACTTATAAAATTTGCAAAAGTTAAATTGCATTTATTGGTATGTGTATACCTGTATAGTGTTTACTGACACTTTTGCTTTAAGGAAGTAAAACATATTCAAATTTTGAATATCCTATATACGCCCACTTAATCCAACTTAACCTCAAGCATGCAATACTATAGTCCTTGATATATTGCTTAAAATCATTATTTGTTGTCAGCTTTCCTTCTTCCTGAATTGAGTTCTTGATCGTCCTTCAGGTTGATGAACTTCTTTGAATATGTATGCAAAATAGTGCATACCATAATTAGCATTACATTTTATTGGTGCTGATATATCATGTAGGTAAACCCTAGCTTGCATAAAAGCTAGTTTTACACTAATAGTTTCTGATTTTCCCAATTTTTTAATCTTTAAAGTAAAAAAACCTTTATCTTATATAATTTCGAGTTTGCATGCCACTTTGTAATGTTGCATGCTCCATTTCACATATTCCTAGTTGTGTTGTTCGAATTGTAAGTACATAACTAGATTATTTTAAATGATTCTGACATTTTATTAATTATATAGTTATTTGCACATATGAAGCTGACTTTAGCTTTACCTACAAAAGCATATTTTTCACTTGAATCTTCACTAAAATTGCAAAATCACTGGATCGGTTATACATGCTCAATATACTTTTCATTGTTGCTTTAGATAAGTGACGTACTTATTTCTCAAAAATAGTATACACTACTTTGTCTATTGTTTCATATGTTGCTGTAAATAATAGCTGAAGGTTTGCATGATGTAACTAACTAAATATTTCAAATATTTGATGTAGGAAATCAAATTATGCAGCGCATCTAATAACTGTGAAAATGTTATTTTAAAAAATTCCATGTTGCACGTCATTGCAGTGAAGCCAAAGCATGTATTGCTTGTAAAACTAGATATCTACATGTGTATGTCATTAATAAGAAACTTATTTGTATACAGTCACAATTTAATAGACATTGTTATATGATTTTATCCATTTTATTGTTTTGACATCATAATTGCTGTTTGGAGTCGATTACTATATACAGGTCTAGGTATAAACGAATCTTCCATAAAATGGCGATTTAAGTGACAATTTTGTCTTGTGTATATGCCCAATGAATAGTATCTGCAAACTTCTATAGTAGTAACCTTTCTTTAAGGGTGAACTGACAGGGCGGTAAGTGAACTCGGAACTGTACACTTTCTGGCCAATCATGGACAGACTAATTGGCCAGTAGTCCCAATTTACCCAATGGCAGGGTTGGTCATAGTCCACTTTCACCGCCCTGTCAGTTCACCTTTAAAAATAAAGTCGTCAGCCAATAGGGAGCAAGAAAACACTCAATTGCTTTAGTGAGAAAGACTGTATACTGTATTGCATTAAAAGCATACCTAAATGCTGCACACTCAAAATAAAGTCATACAATCCTGCAAAAGGAACGAGATGTTTGATATTCCTGTCATGTATGATGTTCTGACTTTCTATCTCCTTGTATGAATGTCGTTGGGATTACCCTATTATTATCAAAAATAATATGCTGTATAGTTTTATACAATGGTGTCAGTGAAAGTGTGTGCCTAACTGCAAAGCTAATGACTAGATAAAGGCATTTCATTTGTGCAAAGTCGTGAACAAACTTACTGTAATTGCATGATAATTTTATCTATAATGTGGAATTTATTTAAATGACTAGACAATAGCATAATAAACATCACATTTGCCACACAGTATACCATATATATAGTCAGTTTCTTGTAATGTTCAAAAATCTCGCATTTTTCACTTGAAAATAACATGTTGCCAACTGTTATTATTTTAATGTTTGGTCCGTCATAAAACGTGGAAGGGAATGAGCAAAAAAACACTTCAAACTATAAGCTTCATTGACCCACAATTTGAATTTTCTTAGTTGAATAAGTTACCTACTTTCACTTTTATAGGTCCATCATCTAGAAATCTTAATTGCAATTCTTGGGCACCATTTTATTCGTGTCAATCGAAGCTAATGCGAATGGAATGAGTTCCATTTTCTTTTTATACACAACAGAAAACCAATTGTTGAATTGATTTTTTTTAGATATTGCACAATTTGAAGTTGTTTGAATGTTTGCACTGGTTTTTCTCATGCACTTATAAAAATTTGAGACCCAAATGTAATAATGGAAATGATTAACCCTGATATAATCTTCAAATATACAGCCTGAGGAAGGTTCAGCAGGTTTCATCAGTACAAATATAAAAATGTTATCGTGTTTTGAGCACTTAAAGATTTGAAGCAGGTTAGACCCTTGTCTCCTCTCAACTAGAACTGGAACCGAAATTTTAGGAATTATGAGATCATGTAAAAATGTATTTTCCAATTCGAAGCTGTACCATTATTGATAACAAAGACTAATTTATGCTGTAGCTGATATTATTAATTTAATTGACGTTATGCTGTTAATTGCCTGTAGTTGACTCTTGTAATAGGAGCAACTTGTGGTTTTTCAAGTAAAATTGAGGTTTACTTTGCAAAGTGGTCTAAATTTAACGAAATGTTCTTGATTTTAATTAACATGTCAGGTGAGATGCTAACGAAAAAAGTGTTTTCGTGCACCAATAAATAATTAAGAATTTCTAAATATAGAAATTTAATGAGCTCATTGCGTGTTTTGGACGGAAAATATATCATGCAATTGATATTTGTGTGCAGCTCAATTTAAAGGTGAACTAACAAGGTTTTGCAACATACCCTGAAAAAACTAGCATTTGATTGTAACTAATTTAGGAACATTGTCTGAAAATATTAGGCCATTTGAAGCATTATTGCCACATACATGAATTATTTAGTTTCATATCTGTGGAGTGTACTGAGCAGTATACTGTATTGTGAGATACGTACACTGGAGCACCATTGATAAGCTCTGCCATTGGCTGAAACTACAGAGGTGCTTTGCCTCATTGGTTGAAAATTGAAATTTTGCCAAAATAGGACACTGTGACACCAGCACGGTGACACTATCCTTCCATGACGCCATAACTTCCATAACTTTTTGTAACAATTTAAAAAAAAAAATTGTGTGCACCAATCGCTTTATTGACATCAATTCTATAGAATTGCACACTTTCCAGGGTATGTTACAAAACCTTGTCAGTTCACCTTTAAAACATTAAACTTTCAGGACTTTAAAATTCTAAAAGACATACGTCCTATATTATTTTATTGTGTTTCCGTGTTTCCATGTCATCAAAATTAATGAGCTACATGCCCTTCTGTCCTATAATTCTATGGCTTTCATAATGAATATACCTCCAACCTCTTCCAAATGTCTAGACAAATTTTGTAAGCTGCCTTTGTATGCTAACCTATACATATAATTATGGAATATTAATGAATATTTTCATTAGCATTATCCATGGCTTTTTTACCACATGGTGCAGCAACGTTTTGTGATGCAAATATCCTCATTACATTTACTGTGAAGAAAGTATTGTATCTTTTAAAAATGAATAATTCATGCAACGTGCTGTACATTTAACAACCAGTCACTTATCTGCCATTCATGCTTATTATGCATATATGAATTTTAAACAGGCAGACTTCTCTGACAGCGTGAACGAATTAGAATTACATGGCAAAACCCTTATATAGTTTGTTCTTTGTTAACTCATACTATAAAAAGTTAAAGTTAAAACACACAATTGCCTGCATGCATGGCTTTTTCACTTGCAATACATATACATTTTATTTTAGATGAAATGCGTATAGGTCTACAATGTGAAGAAAACAAAGGAATATGCTGAAGTGTTACATGCATATTGAATAGACAGTTGTATATGTAATTTTATAGATGTGGTCAGTGTTGACGTAGATGACCTAGGTAAGGTATATGATGTTATTGTTGGGCATATATATTCGTATAATGAACTATATAGTTGTCTGACGACCGAGGTAAGTGCACTCTTCCATGCAGCCACATTCTCTTCCGTCTTTTTACTACAACCCCATCATACAATGCACCTGGGATATACTTTCTGTGTGGACCACCTCCTATAAACTTCTCCTATGGCATCCTTCACATAATACAAAAAAGTGCTCCCATTTTCTCCTGCATGTATGTTTTTATGCATGCAAACTTGATAGACTGGTTGTTTTTCTTCTCGCCTTGTAACACCCTATATATATTTTTTTGAAGGTTGGGGACGAGATAAACAAGTCTGAAATAAATTACACTGCTTCGCCTCGATTTCCACCCTTCCTCGTTTACATGTTTCTCTTTGCCACAATATCAACTATTTGTAACTATATAGTTCCATTACATATATCCACTACAAAATTATAGTTTTACAATTGTTTCCCATGTTTTATCCCACAGTAAAACATTATAGTGTGTACTTATAGTTTACACTGCACTTAAGCTAATAAGCATTTGCATACTCCATAATCCTTGATCCGTTCATCCGTTGTTCCTTGCCATTGTTAAGTGTTGTTGAAATGCCTATAGGTATAGTTATTGTTTTTTGTTGGATATGCCTGCACACATTGCTTGAAATATTTATGGTGTCTATAGAAATGGAAGTCACGGACAAGAAGTTTGTCTGGGTTGGCATTCAACATCAGGTACAGTTTCTTAGCCTGAGGTGAGGGAAGGGTTCATGAATAGTTAAATGATGGTAAAGTTTTGAACTGAAGTGAATGACTTAGGTAAGCAGGACAGCCACTTAAATCAATGTTTAAACCCTCCTCGTTGTTGTGCATAAATAAGATGTGTATATATACAAATAAACATATGGACACCAAATTGGAGGGTATAAATAAATAGATATCTTAATAAATGTATGGTTTTCTATAGCTATATCTTATTAAAAAATGGCTCTAATACATTTAGCATGGCCTTACATTGAAATGTACAAAAGATGCAGAATATATACATGATCATTTGCTGTCATAAAAGTGGACATAACAGTGTACCTTTTCTTATGAGTTTACAAGTTCATTAACTGCTACTGAGAAATCGGAATTTCATTGCACTGCACTGTATATTTGCATGTATAGTGCATACTTGATACGCATAATCAAATAGTACATGCAACATCAGCTATACAAGTGCAGTGATAATGTCTTCCATGCATGCAGTCTGGCAAATTATGAAGAAATGGCCTTCATTCTTTGTGTGCAGTTAAGTATAGTGGTGTATTTAATCAGTAGCTGTTTGAATTATAAAAAGTTTAGCAAAAACTGTGAGAAACTTCCCATGTGTGAAATACTGGAAGTTTCCTTGTGCATGATTATGTTACATTTCTTTGATGCTGCATAAAAATACTACATTTAATATGCTCTTTCAGCTACTTATATACTTATATTACAGTTTGAAAATATATTTGTGAACTACATTTTTAAAATAAAGGAATTATGCATCACTTATTGACCTGCCCTAGTATATGCACCACATGCAGGATAATTGCAATAACTGTTTAATATACGACTCAAAGCGGCAACATTTCCCAAGATATATTGCATGTAATATAATTATAATACCGTCTTTTCATTTAGGCATAGACTATAAAATGTGGTTAATTAAAAGGATGCACGTGGACCAACAAACCTGTGTTGTATATAATAAAGCATGCTGAAAAAGAGAAAAGAGGTCAGCAATCTGCACTGGGGACACCTAACTAAAAAGTTATATAAGTAAAAGTTATTTCACAGATGAAAAAAGTTTGAGCTCAAAAAGTTTCATCTGTTCCAAAACTTTTCATTTATAAGATACGTACTTATTAGGTATAACATGTATCTAGTTTATTATACTAATTACCTATAAATATTTGAATGTGGGCATATATGATCGAATAACCTAAAGTTGCATGTTGCCCAGACTACAGAGTACGTATAAACTTTTTTAATTCATATCACTGCATATAGTCATCTCTAGAGAACCAGTTTGTTTATACTATCTATGCAATCATAATGCAACTGAGAAAATGTAGAAAAACATATACCAGGAAACGTAGGATTTTCATTGTTATTATTGTGTGCTTGCAAAATGCATACATCAGCAAATCGTGATTTTGTTTAGTCAGTTTCTTGCAGGGTAATAGTTTTTATTTATTTCTTTGCTGATCTAATCTTGCGTTAAATTATTTTTCAACATTTCTATTTTTCACGGTAAACAGGAAATCATGATATTGAACTCTTCTGTTACCTATGAAATCGCCTTTTGTAAATGGATTATTGCAGCATGAAAGTGTGAATTTGTTTCGTGATAGGCATGCTTTGAACGGTCTTAATTGCTCAAGTATGAATGTGCACTTGTTATATAAGTTATCTTTTGAATGAAAGCTGTTGAAAACGCCCTGTAATCCTTACCAAGTTTACTAACCCTGAACATGCTATGATGAGAAACTTCGTGACATGGATCAGTTTGTGTGGGAAGCTCGGTCATTGTGTTAGTTGGATCTTGCATGGCAAATATATTCTATTATAGACACGTGCAATAATTTGAATACACAATATGTATATTATCAGTGAAATTTGCAATTCGTCAGGGAGTTTATACTGTATGTTTGTGTTGTTGAGAAGAAAACGGTGTTGCTGTTTGTGCAGCCCTGAATAGGATGACAAATGTCACGGTCACAAAGAATAAACCTGGCCTACATCCAACCATGAAACTCTAAATTCAGTGCCTTTTTAACCTCCTAATTCATTCATTCAACATATTCATTTCCGCATAATATTCATAATGCTCCTGTTTATTACTGTTTGGTACATATAGAAAGGATGCACATTGCTAAGGTATATACCAGTATATATTACCAAAACACTTAGTAATTTATTTCAACATATCGCCACCTACTGTCATTCATCAGCACTAATTCTCAAAACAACTTAAAGGACTTCTGACACGGTCAAACCTCAGGTAACCGATTTCAAAAATACTCGGCACAGGATATCAGGTATACAACCTGAAGTTACATAAAAAATTTGAGCCCCATTCGTTGA
>JAQFZQ010002701.1:0-12912 GCA_034696005.1 Glomeris marginata | reverse complement strand
TCTGCACTAAACCAACATATTCTGATAGGAAAAATCCTCAGGATTCCGAATCTGTATTCGGAATCGAAAAAAGTTATTATGGTTTAGGAGATATTCGAATTTTAGTGGAAGCATTCAAAGTGAAACTTGATTGCGTTTAGCTGTCATTGTTTATGCGCGAAAAAAGGGCATCGGAGTACCTGAATCTGCATAAAACCCACACTGTCTTATTGGAAAGGTCCTCAGGATTCCGAATCACTACCCATAATCGATCCAGCTGTCACGGGAAAGGATTTATAACTATAATCGATTTTCATTGGAGGCTGCGAAGCTAAGCGTTCTGGAGATGATCCATGTTTAAGTTTTGAAATTCACCAATTGTAATCCATCTCATTACTGTATATTATTTATTCATTTTGCTGTTTTCAATATACTTTTCAAATATGACAAACACAATCGAGTGACATTCAATATCATATTATATACACATACACAAATTACTCCCCCACGTTGATGATGAATACAAATAGGTAAAAAAGATGTACATAATTAAATAACAGAAATACAAAACATACATTAGTTCATGGCATGGACAAAATAAGTGAAATTTTTAGCAGTTTGTGTTGCCGGCCTCACGCGGCATTCAGCACTGTTGCATCTTCCCTGGAAATCTTGCTATTTGTTTTTTCATGGTTGTAAAATTTACTACGTTTGTATGGTTTTGAAGGATGTAGACATAAATAGTAAATCATCATGAAGAAAAGGCCTGCCGCAAAGTTGCCGAAGTACACGTACAAGCTCACATCGTAGTACCAGAAATGATTACCATTTGGTTTCAGAAAGTACCATACTAATACCATGGTAGTACTTTGCAAGAAAACAAAAACATAGTAACAGGCATATTTGACACGAGTTGTCTCATCATTCACCCGGAAGAAAGAAAATATGTAAATGACAGCAATGGATGCACTGTACAGGTAATGAGATGTCAAAGATCTATGGCATTTTTTGGATTGTTTCAAGATCCAAACGAGCATAATAACCCAATGTACAAAACATATTAGAAATGTGTACAATGGGAACAAAGCACCAAAAGATGCAAATAGGGCTAAAGATGTTAATCTGGCCCAAAGCATGTTTAAGTACCACAGCAACTGACAAACAACTCCCAATGGACGTTGGTTCCTTTTGTTGTGGTTCACTGTTCGCAATACTGTGTTGTGCATCACTATAGCTTCTGCCATTGAAAAAAGCAGATGGAAAACAAGGATAGTTCGGAAGGTATCTGGAAGGATAATGCACAATATAATCAATAGCACTTATTTTTTTTGGAAACAAGATAAACCTACTTTTTTTGTATCCAGTATAATCAATTGAGTCTGGCTCTATTGCTATTATGTATAACTGAAGAACTAATTGAGGACCACATTCCAAGAAGGCTTCCAGTAAGCGAAGGAAATGGGCACGGTATTCTGATTGGTGGAACCTATGCCTTAATTCCTCATCGTGAGGATTCTTTTCACATCTGTGTTCATAGACCAGTGTTTCGATACACCTGATTGTTTAGCAATAATACATTGTAATAATAATATGCTGACTGCAAATAAATGTATTCACATATGATTGTGTTTGCTGATTTCACCTTAACACCGGACCCAGTTGTAGTGCTAGAAATATGGTTCTCACAGTAATTGCAGTTTTGGAAGCAGTATGGTCTTTGTCATCCTTCAAGTACCTGTTGGGAGCAAAATGTAAAAGTTGTAAACTGAAAGAATTGTAGCTTACAATACAAAAATCATTATAGCATATTAAAAGAGAACTGACAGGGTAAATTTCTTGCAACCGATTACTCTGAAAATTTTCCTATGAATTAACAACATGTACTATTTGTATATGTCCAATGTTTTTTTCTAATTTTTCCACCGATTCGTTTTTTAATAAAAATTCGGAAATTTACCCCAAATATAGGTCCTCAAAAGTTCTCACACCGTCAAAATTTACATCCGGGACAGTGCGTATGGCATGCCACTTGCACCAAAACGTGCTAAATGCCCATTGGCTATATACAGGTAGCTTCCCCACTCCATTTGCTGGAACAAACTCTTCATACTAGAATTTTTCCCCCTCCTAGCCTCTCTGCACAGGCCCAAAAACACACAAACTTCAATCTGTTAAAACTCTTTTAATAATTTGTTAAAAATAAAAGAAATGAACTCGTAGTTTTAATTTTAATCAATCTTTCTACAGTCCGAATATCATGGGGTGTTACAAAACCGTGTCAGTTCACCTTTAATAAATATTTCATTCCAAGTTTGATGTGTCTTACATTGTTACGAATGCAAACAACTCATGGCTAAGTATTTTGAAGGACAATTTTCTACATATACTTGAAATCATGATCTTTTCTAAGAACTGCGAGTTTGAAAATTAGTCTAGTATAGAGGACCCTGTAAGCGCAATACTTACCAAATTAAACTGAGTACCATCATGGAAAATGATGGGACTGCCACAAATGTAAAAGTCATCCAAAAGAACTTTTGATCGTCTTTTTTCCAATATTTACACATGACAATGAAATCTTCCACAAGGTCAAACACCAATAATGCAATAGTAAGAACAGTGCATAAAATACTTCTGATCTTAGCAGGTAAATTATGCTGGGCACTGTGCATTGCTCCATCCACTTGATCTACATTTGAAGCCATGTCTGTGGAAGTACCTGATGGTGTGTGTATATACAAATCGATTGTAAACTACCTCTTATATACGGTAGCTCGCGTTAAATGATGTCTAAGCAGATTATATAAATCGCTTGAGATTGTTATCAAAAGTCAATTGTGGTTCATGATGTGTCACATCCGAAACGAAATCATATAATCTGACATCATACGGCTTCATGGCATTTATTATTGTATATAAAAAACAACATGAATCATGCACTTTTTTTTCTTTTTCAAATTATTAATTATAAATAATCCTCTATTTGAGTCATTTTAAATATTATAAGCACGTGAAATGTTTATGGACAGGGGATCGATGTATACAGTGACTTCAAGAAAGTTATTGTCAGGTTTACATGAATGTTTTTATGAATGCCACACTGGAAGTTTTGGTAGATGTTGATGGAGTCTGCAGTTGATACACGGCAAGTCAGTTTGGGTACCGGTTGATGTCCATACTTTTACATTCTCGTAATCCATGTAACTGTGGTCAAGAAGACTGGGATCTTCCCATTGGATACTCTTGTCACATGTTGTTGGTTGGTCATTACTTGAATCTTCTTCGTCTGTTTCATAAGTTGATGATGGCAATGTTTTGCCAAGTTCCGTTTCGGAAGCCGATTTGCGGTGTCGTTTCTTTGCCAGTTTAAGCTGTAATTTTAAATAAACATATGAATGTGTATACACATATGTCATTAAGCACTGCCAATTGACCATTTTCAGTAAGCACCTCCCATTGCCAAGATGGAGGCTGAAGTGGGGAAGATTATGCAATCTGATTGGCTGAAAACCAGTTTTCCCACTTAGGACGCCATTTTTCGAACGTTTTTTTCAGCCAATGACAGAACAATGAAAATGGTCAATTAGTTGACAAACTTAAGTTTGTATAAATGCCATTATAGGATTTTTATTAAGGAATTAATATGTAAAATAGAATTATAATGTCAGACAATTAAAGTTCCATAGACATGAACATGAAAAACTATTTTTATTTTTGCTTTCATGCACTCACATTTTCTTCATATCCAATGAATAGTTCAGGTACACTGTTTTTTGTTGGTTTTCCATCAACAAAATGAATGGAACAAACCTGCAAATTTATAAATTTCTAAATTAATTAAATTTTATGTGGGAACATTGAACTGCAACATATTTCACAAACCACAGATCCTGCTTTGGGTACAAAAGTCATAAGATCCAGCTTTTCCACCCACTCTTTCCTTCTTTGCTCGTTTGAAGGGAATTTGTGCAACTTGAATGGCGGCAGACATGGACAATCTCGGTGTTGTTCTTGGTGAATGTCGCATATTGATTCGTGCCAATGAAACAGATCCTTCTGACTGTTTCTACACCCAACAACAGCACACATTCTTCCAGAGCTTCTGGCGTAAGGCATTTTCCTAAATCGATCTACCAAACTGCCACCGCAAATGCGTTATTTAACTTATTTTAGACAGTGAAGGACGCTGAAATCAACAGCACGCGTCGGTGGCGCCATCTCGTAGCGGCAGTGAGAAACATTGCGCATAGAATACTGCCAAAATCATCCATGAAATCATTAAATCATTGTGAAAAAGTATAAAAAGGCTAGAATTATTAATACATATATAGAAAATGCAGGCTAATATATTAGTTATATATTTTCTTGTACACTTTTTAACGTTTTTTAATTAGTATACTTTAAACTGTGTTCACATTATAAGTTTAACTTTTTCAAATATACATATTTTGATGTGATTTATCGGAATCAAATGTTTTAATCCCCCACTTGACAGTTGTAATATTACATAATAATAATTCAATTCATATAATTTACATAATACAAATACTAAATTGTATACTTATAGCATGTATACTTTTTAAGCCAAATTATACTGATTTAATTGATTATGTAATTAATGGTGAATATCCATTTTTAAAGCTGTGTAATGATAATTTATGAAGGCAATGAAATTGAATACAGATTGAATGTTTTTTTTCTTATCTGTATTATGTTTTCATTTATTTTTCTACATATTAATTCTGTTCGAAGAATATTCTGAGAATTAATGAAATATGACAGTATATATTGATTAAATGATATAGAAGATTCTGCACTATCAATTTGTACCGAACTTTTTATATATTGTGTTTAGATGTGATGACACACATGCACCCAGGGAAACAAACACTACATATATAGGCATAAAGTTCGATTGAAATCCACTTGTAAATATCATGGTAAATATCAGTTTTGTCACACATGGTGTGCAGTGACGTCACGTGAACCTCTGGCAGAAAGAGAAAATGACGTCATTTTGGGGCTGTAATCCTATGCTTTTGAATACACATCGCCTCTTCATGATCAGTTACAAAACATGTCACTAAAATTTAAAAATTGAAGTAAGATGGAATGCATGATTTATTTTTGGATTATTTATAATAATTGTATTTATGGCTACATGAAATCGTTAGTCTTTTTTAAAATTTTAAAGGAGAAGTGTCAGCTGTTTAATATTCAACATTTTGGCCCCGCCCATGACCATGATTGGCTGAAGGTTACATACGTCATGCGTCGATTGGATGATCCAGCCAATAGCAACGGCTAAAATATCGGGTGGGGGAGGTGCCAAATGAGAGTAACCAAACGACTAATGGGAGCATTTTTGGTCACTTTGAAGCATGCAGTTGCGAAATACGCTGACACTTCTCCTTTAAATCATCTCAATACACAGATTTAATTAAACCATTAAAATGTTTGCTTGGAAAATTATCATTAAAACATATATGATATATGATCTTGGACTAATATATGATATATGCATTTTATTTTTCTTACATTTCCAAATTGTAATGTTTTAATTGATCTAAGATCATGAAAAGGGGCTATGTATTGAAAAGCATGGGGGACGTCACTCGAGCTGGGGGGGGCTGGCACCAAGCTGGCACGTGACAGCGGCACGATCCGCATCCGATCCGCACGAAATGGAACGCGCAGTGTCGGCCATCTTTGTTTTCCTTTTTACGTGCGGAAATATGGTGTGGTAGTTTCTCACGTGCTATTTCGAGGCCCCGATTTCGACGATTGTCTTCATTTCTATAATAATGTACGTATTGAGTGAAGTTGATGACGGTGTTGGCGAAAGACTTTGTTAGCAAATAAGAACAATGTCGATTTCGACGAACTTTGCTGGCGATTTTGGATCATCAATCGCCGGCGTTCTTCCCCAATCTTCCACACCTCCGATCGTTGTTGGTGCGCTACTCTATTACGCAGAATTGAACGCAGTTGTGCCGGCATTTTACAGTAATTCACCCATCATGAATCCCACAAATAACAACGCAATGTCTAGTAACAGTGGTGACCAATCGCAATTATCAGCACCCAAATTGCTGGTCCCAGTTGGGCTGGGTGGCCATTTAGATGTGGCCTCCAGTTCCCAATCTGTGACCATCAATGTGGACAGTAACAAAGATGTTACGTACGCTGTTGAAGGGGAAAATGAAAGCAAGCAGTGTTTGCTGTGGAAGTTGGATTTGCAAAGTACACAGAGTACAGATAATCAAATTTCCAATTGCAAAACGGAAAAGTTGCAGAGAAATGGTTGGTATTCATTTGTAAAACGTTTGTTTTATATGAGTGTGATGGCCACTGTAATCCATTTGCGGTTCTCAGAATAATCAATCCTGGAATCAATTATCTCCTAGGAGATTTAGTGCTCAATACTTAATTTGGTATGTATTAAAATCTAGTAGTTTTCAGAAAATATCATGTTATTTGGACTGACACATAGGACATGGGAAGAGTATTGTCGGACACCCAATAGAAAAAGTTGTGCACAATTAATTTCAATTCGTACAATATTTTGTGCACCAAATTGAACCCTTTTTGTGCAGAATTGTGCATAAAAGTCATTCCATTTTGTGCACAAAAAGGTTTCACTTCGATGCACAAAATGGAATGAATTTTGTACATAATTGTGCACAACTTTTTATCTTGGCTATGGTGGCCTCCACTTATCTATAGTACATACATTAGTTACATGATGCAAATTCTGTTTAGTTTACGCGGATGACAATGATGTACCATCGCGCGAGACCAATGAAAATGTACGTGTCACGAGGTCTGCTGCGAAGAGGATCAAATTAGGCAGCAGTGCCACCGCAGTTGACTGCAAACCATCCATTCAATCGAGTGTAATTGCAGAGTCTAGGATGGTAAGCCCAGATGCGGATGGTGGTAACCAAATCCAGTGTCCTCTTTGCGACAAGACTTGCTCGAAAGGTTACATGAAGAACCACATGCGGCTGGTGCACCGTTCACCTACCATGCAATGTAACACGTGCCAAAAGGTGTTCAAAAACAAATACACATTGGCCAAACACGTAAAGAGGCACGATGGCCAAGACGTGGCCGTTGAGAAGCCATTTGCATGCGAGATGTGCGACAGAAGGTACCAATTCCAATGTCAGTTGAAACACCATGTGAAACTGCACGCGGGAGAAAGACCATTCAAATGTGAAATATGCAACAAAGATTTCCCTCATAAGGGAAGCCTGAAGGCTCACAAGTCGAGCATGCATGCAGGTCACAAGTTTCAATGCGAGCTGTGCGGTAAGTGTTTCACCACTTCGGTGTACCTAAGGCTGCACCGGCAGAGGGTGCACGAAGGCACGAGGCCGCTACTCAAGTGCGACCTCTGCAACGAGGAGTTCAAACACAAGGGCACTTTCCGGAAACATAAGCTGAAACATGCAGGCATAAGGCCTTATCGTTGTGACGTGTGTGGAAAGAAATTCTTGACTTCCACAGTCCTCAAATCACACTCTTACATACATACCGGAGAGTTGCCGTTCCCTTGCGAGACGTGCGGTAGGAAGTTCAGACAGAAGGTTTCGTTGAGGAACCATCAGTTCACTCATCTGGGCTATAAGCCGTACCAATGTGTGCTGTGCACCAGACAGTTTCTTTGCCCGGCTTTGCTGAAACAGCATAAGTGTAGTGCGAAGAGAATGAGAAGCGAAGATGGAGTGGACGCGGTGGCGGCACCCGCAGCCGCAACCTTGGTAGGAGGAGATGCTCGTGCAACTTGCTTGGAAGTTGTGTGAAACCATACTGTAACTTGATGATCAGTTTAAATTGAAGTGAAGTGGGAAGTTTTGAAGATTCAAGGTACATGAAGTACACTTGTGGTACGATACGCGAAGTTCTTCAAGAACCACGCGGCTCCGTATAACCCGTTGCCTTTCTTTCTCGTTGTTGGTTACATTATGAATCGAAGTTACCAATCCACCAATTAGGAATTTGTGCTGAAAAACTAACAGCACAAACTATTAAATGGTGTTATTTTTTTGAGCACTCCGTAATACATTTTTGGTACCTATTTACGTAACGTAGAGTTCTGCGTCATACATGTTGTTCACGCAAACATCGAGCTTTATTGTCACTAATTTGTTTTTATTTTATCAAGACGTTTTCCAAATGTGGAACGAAATTGAAGTGAAGATCATTATCCTGAAATTTACTTATTGTGTAAATTGACATCCTCCAATTTTAATTTTTCTTACTAACCGTTAATTTCATTTTTTTTTTCCAACAGCTTGGCAACAAAGAATGTGAATATGGTTTGCAAATGAAACTTATGTTTTATTATTTATACTGTATTACATTCATTTTACATGGTAACGACTGTTTTCTCCGTTCCTTGTAGATTGCGACATTCCTGGATATGTACATAATTCCTATACATTGGGATTGTTGTGGATGTAGCAGTTGTAAAAGATATTATGGTCACACAAGGCTTTAATTAACAAGCTCAAGTTATTTTCATCAAAATGTGAATTATGTATAGCTACACTTTTTCTAATGTACATTGTTTAATAATGTAATGTCAAGTGAGTTTGCTTCAATATTACTGGATTTTAATTTTAATAATGTGTTTGTATGCAGACTTTCATATTTGCCATTTTAATTAATGTAAAATAACATTTAAGCAATTTATGTATATATTTTAAATATTGTACAGTACATAATATAAAAGCATTTTTGTGTTTGATATAAATTTGAGCTTTTTAAAAGTCTTCTCGCAAAGTTTGCTCGTGTTTTATAAAGAGTGTTTTTGTTTCAATGAAGTTGTTCAATTCAATTAAGTTTTATTTTTAATTCACTCTAACCAACTGTGTATGTTGTAGACATTATTTTCCATGTACTAGTATATGTGCAATAATTGAATTGGTTTTTATTACGGTTACCGGTATACATATTTGTCTCTGAAAGTTTTTAAATCTCACATGTTCTTAGAGTTAATTTCGTTATTTTTTGTGGAATCGTTTTGTAAGTTGCTTTTAAACAATGCAAAGTAATATGGAAACCAAGGAGTAATTGAACTTAATGTTAAATTTGGACAAATTGTCATTATTAAAACCGAAATGTAATTGCACATTATTGGCTATCTAGAGAGAGATAATAAAAATGCAACTAGTGTGATAATTATTAAAAGGAATGTTTTGCATCATTTATGCCTTAATTACAAGAAAGCCTTGATATTAATGAAAATATAGCTTTTCATTGGATAGAGAGATTTATTTGTTCGCTTCTTACGTATTGTCCCGGCAGTTACCGTGAACCGTTGAGTTTACCGCTGTGGATTATTGTAGTATTTTGCAGTAGGTTTTGTTGTTTTTTGAATTGTAACCGGTTGCTTTTGTCATAAATGAATGTATTTTAGACAGAAGTCATGGAAAGAGGGTTTTTATTGAGCTAAATAAGGACGCGCATTTACACTGTGTCGCTGACTTTGGCTATACATTTGTTATTTGCCACTTTTCAGTACATTGGTTTGACTTTCCGGTGAGCAATTCCTCGCAAGCCATCGACCGCCAGGACCCAAAATCCTAAGTCCTGCATGAGATTGTTGGCATTGTCCGTGTGTGCAAAAATGGAAATCTACGTGGTCAATAAATAATAATTGCAGCGTTTGCAAATATTCAATTTTTGTTTACGGTGTACAGTGTTTTTGATGCTTACATTTGGTGGTGAGCTTAGTATCCTCCGTGTCCGTATCCTCCACCGTATCCACCACCGTGTCCGTAACCTCCGTATCCACCACCGTGTCCGTAGCCACCGTATCCTCCACCGTGTCCGTAACCACCGTATCCTCTACCATGTCCTCCATTTCCGTATTCGTTGACTTTGTAGGAGAATCCGTAAGGATGTCTGAAAATGGAGAAATGTTTTTGATTGGTCAGGTTGTTGTAATAGCTGTTTGTGCAGATTTTGTAGCAAATTGTTTGATTTATTATTAAGAAGTTTAGATGTTTAAAGTTAGAAATTTTGATTTCTGTGTTGTTGTTTGGAAATATTCTTAATTTAGTCATTAACAGGATTTATTTTGTTTTCTCCAGGACACTCACCTGCTGACTTGAACGTTGGCATTGCCGTAACCACCGTGACCGTAACCACCATGTCCACCGCCGTATCCACCACCGTATCCGTAACCAGCAGAAGCAAGGCACACAGCCATGGCGATGCAAGCGATGAGGAGAACCTGTAAGGAGCAATTGAAACTCATTGAGCACTAATAATCAACCACATATAATTTACAAATTGGTATTTCTCTTTAAATAGGAAATAAAGTCAACTCACCAATCGGGCCATCGTAGAAGTTTGAGAGTTGGTTAGAGAAGCTGAACAAGTGAACTGTCTTGGAGGACTGAGAAGCAGATTGTGATGACTCGGTAAGCTTCTGTTGGAGTTTATATAGTTGGTGGGAAATGTGGAAAAAGTAGTTTGAGAAGGTGACGGCATTGTGTGCGAGATAGATGAAAATTGGGTTGGTAGGAAAAAATGGCGAGCCGTCGCCGAGTCGTACTCGTGTGAGTTGGGTTTTACGGAGAAAGTTTGTGTGAAGCGAAATGTGGCAATGGACCGACCGCACCCATATTGTGCACCCCTGCACTTTACCTGGCGCCGCCTTGTACTCTTGTACTAACCCAGTGAACTATTATTTCAGTTTTACTTCTGTCGTGACTTCCTCGGGGCGAGGTTGGAACGCACTGCTCAGTCAGCTGTGCGATACATTGCACTTGCATTGTTATTGTTATAACTTTACAAACTTTAACTGAAAGGATACTTGGTTATAATATGATGAATTGAATTTCTTAAAGGTGAACTGACAAGGTTTTGTAACATACAGTGGAAAGTGTGTAATTCTATAGAATTGTTACAAAAAGTTACGAGTAGTTAAAGAGGGCGTCATGGAAGGACGGTGTCACCGTGCTGGTGTCACAGTGTCCTGTTTTGGCAAAATTTGAATTTTCAGCCAATGAGAACAAGCGCCTCTGCAAATTCAACCAATGGCAGAGCTTATCAATGGCGCTCCAGTGTACGTATCTCACAATATACTACCCCATACACTCCACAGATATGAAACTAAATAATTCATATCTTTGGCAATAATGCTTCAAATGGCCTCAAATTTTCAGACAATGTTTCTAAATTAGTAGCAATCAAATGCTAGCTTTTTCAGGGTATGTTGCAAAACCTTGTCAGTTCACCTTTAATTGCAAATATGTGCTATAATTGCGCTAGCTTTTTTCCTGGTCTTATTGCGCGATATACGTAGTTGCGGCGTAAAAGATTTGAAAATGTTTATGTATGATGAGGTGGAAAAATGCAGTCAGTTCACCTTTAAAGGTCTATTTTGCACCTTTATGTCTTGGTCTAACAGTAACCCTGGAAAAGTTTGGAATTTTCAGTTTTACCAAGAGGTTTTACCAGGCCATATTGAGTTTGGGAGGAAAAACAGCTGACTGAACACGCTGTTTCGCGAGTCACCTTGCATGTGCGTAACATTATAATTATAATAATAACCAAGTAATGCCAGTGATTTTTTTTTTCAATACGCTGATATAAATGATGAATGATAGCAGGATTTTATCAGTGATTAGTTTTGGTTTTGCTAAACTATTTGATACTTAGGAGGAACTGTGTATGGTTTTTTGGCGCGCAGATATTCGGAGCAGCGGGTACTTAATTCCCGTTTCTTTGTTTTTAATGGTGGCAATGTTCCAGCAATTTATAAAGGAATTTGACTAGATTTATAAATATATGTATTGAGTTTTTTGAAAGCTTTGCAAGAGGAAACAATGCGTGGTATGAACGCCCAAGTGCAATACACGCATCGCTTACTCCTCAAAGTGTAACGGGGAACAATACACACCTAAGTCCCTTTCTTTTCAGATTTTTTGCTTGTAAGAAAATGAATAAGATTAGTATACTTGTGTTCCCACACATACACAAAGTTTTCAAGGCTGCTGCTGTATTGAGCGCAAAAAAACGACCTATTTTGAATAGACTACACACTAATTTTCCGCATGTTTTAACGTAATATATTTGTTGACTTTAAAAGAAACAAATGACTTATTGTCTATCAGATTACATGTTATATTAAGATTATGACCTACTATTGGTACTTAATTGGCATTCACTACGTATATAAGTTTATACCTGCAAAATAGTATACGGAAAATCTGGAAAACTCAGGGAATTCAGAATTTGGCTAAAAATCAAGGAATATGCAGAGAATTTTTAAAAAGTTTGTCAAAACCTGGGAAACTCAGAGAAATTCATATTTATAAACGTGCAAGTGGAAATCTTTATAAATTAAAATTATTAAGGAAAGTGTTCAAAATAAGATATATACGTGGACTATCCGGAAAGTGACGTTTTTTATTTAAAAATACAAAGCTGTTGTATTGACAAATGTTAAATAACAACATGTTTAATGTGCATTTTATACTATTTTTAAAAATGGTATAATATTTTTGAAAGTGCCCCTTGGCCCAAGTATAAATATACCTGCATTTTTTTATTTTTTCATGTTGCAGCCAGTGCATTTAGCAAGTTTATTGAAAGTTTGACTTCATTTCAACTATCAAACCTTTTGTCAAACAGCATGGGACAAATTTTTACTGTCCTTTAGAATTGATTTATTGAACGACAAACAATAACCGCCATTGCTGGTAATGCTTATACAGACAATACACTGGCGGCACCTGTGGCACACTCTTTTAAGGACGTTATTTTTCCTAGGGCCAAAAAAACCAATTCACATGTAAGGTAATATTTTTAAACTATAAATACTTTAATAATTATATTAAAGGTGAACTGACAGGGTTTTGTAAGGTACCCTGATAATTGGTTTGTAAGTAGCTATGTGTGTCTCTTATACAC
>JAQFZQ010002700.1:0-12915 GCA_034696005.1 Glomeris marginata | reverse complement strand
TTTTTAATTATTTCGTTTTTAATTAGGATTTCGCATTTAATTTTCTCGTTCGAGAAAATTCAAAGTGTCTATTGTAATGTAAAATGCTAATTTGCATGGTTATACTGGCCTTTTCATCATTCTGTTCAGCCGATAGAAGCTCTTCAACGAGCCATTGCATATGTCCAGTTGGGTCGTCATCGTCTATTGATAAATACCTGGCAATATATTAGAAAATAATTATTAATTTTTATTTAAAAATAAAATAATTTGTTGGTTTAGATGCAGTTGGATATTTTAATTACCAGTTTTCACTCGATCCGTAATTTGAATTAACGGATATTATTCGCAACTTGGGCAAAAGCAAAGTGCTGTAATATCCTCCCCTGTGAAAATTAAGAAATTAATAGCCATTTAATATACTTCTTCATTAAAAAGCAATGCCTGCATTTATTTTGCACAATGATTTTTGTGATATAAGTTACTGTAGAATTGTGGCTTCGTCAAATCCTTGGAATAAGTTCCTCCAGGAGCTGTTAAGTTGATTGTACAAGTAATCCATGTTGTAGTCTTCATACACAACAGGGACTGGGTAACTGTCAATATATAAAGTTGTATTGTAAGAATTGTGATTCATTTAAATGTATGGACATTTATTGGTTTTACGCATTGACTGGCTCCGATTCGTGGTTTCCCAAAGATGGAAAAATGGGAATGCTGGGGAATATTTGTTTGACTAAATCTGTTGAACGAGCTAGCAAATCAGCATTCCCTTCCTTGCTTTGGTTCCAGATATCATGTGGAGGGATATCACCTGTCCATAATATAAAGTCTATCTGCGAATAAGAAAAATTTTCCACGTAAATTCAGAGCAAAAATGACTATTGAATTTATTTTTGTATATTGTATTTTACTGGAATATTATCTCGAATATATTCCAGCATTGATTGAAATGTTCTGTCTGGGATGTCACAATGGGCCCCTATACCACCCCATTTTCCAGCAGCTGTTTGGTTCTCGTTGGCTTCTCCGTATTTTTCTCGACAACAAATCGGTTCATCGCAATCAACTACAGTTCCAATTGTATACTGTGGATCAGTGTGAGTGTCGGACATGTGTAAAAACCTGAGTTTAGGGGCCAATGGCTGTAAACAAAAAGTTCCATTTTATTTCATGAGTACACGTGTATTCGCGCATCGCGTACATTGTCTGTTGCAAAATAACTGGGCATTATTATAAAATGAACCTTACATCAGGTGTTGTGGGAGGATTGTATTCTGGGATTGGTCCAGGAATTTCTATGGTCCAATTGTAAGATTCGTAGTAGTTCTCATCCTCGCATTCGTTCAGGCCACCGGAGTAAAACGAACAGAATTGCTTCGCGGTGTGGTTTGTTTTATCGATCACGTACACGATTTCATCCTAATGTTGAATGCATGCATTTACTTATTTATTTAGTTACTTATTTATTATGTCATCGAGTCTGAGCATAGAGAGGAATGACTCAAATTGCATATATCCCTCTTTAAATTCTGGAACAGTCCACTTTCATGAGGGATTCGGTTGTGCTGCAAACAAAGGTTGTCCAACATCAGACCTTGCAAACACAACCTTATCTACCTCTTCAAAGTGAACTGGTCCTTCATTTTAGAAGGGAATTTGTGTCTTGAAGAAGCCTTTCCCTCATTTTAATGATTTTACGATAATTTGCACGGTTTTCTATAATCCAATGCTAACGCTTCAAGAGTACAACTATAACAAGAACTATCAGTATTAATAAAATAGTTAGAATAGGATGTTATTGATCCCTACTGTCCTTTCAAAGAAAGATTGAGCTAGGACAGTGTCAATTTCATGTTTTGAAGGGGTGCAAGGTTGCAGTTTGGTGCAACACTAGCAGTCGTTGCGCGTCACAGCCTGCGCACCTGCAACACTGCACCCCTTCAAAACATGAAATTGGCACTGCCCTAGCTCAGTCTTTCTTTGAAAGGACAGTAATGGTTGTTTTTACCAGGTTGGTGTCCATGATGCCCTGACAAACATCAGGTGTCATGATGTGCAATGCCACGCAACCTGTGTATCCTATTTGGGCAATTTCTTCTAGAGTTTTTCCTTCAGCTATGAACCTTTTAACTGCAACAAAGAGTGTGTCACATGCAACACAGAATGCTGTGTTCTTTTCCCCAGCCAAATGGTCCTTGTCACCGAACAGTTGAAAAATGTCGTAGATTAGACTTCCATCCTTGGATCCATGTTTGATAGCTCTTCCTTGGACAGGTGCTATTGTTCCAATGGTCAAGATGACCATTGAAACTAAAAGTATCCAGCTGTTCATTGTGTTCGAACACTGCAACATGTGCTGTTACTATGTGTGCTATTTTACCGGATTGTCTATTGCTGCCTTGATTGCTGCGCAATTGCGATAAGATACCTTCAGGAAAGATTGTTCAAAGGATTCAAAGCTTATAGTGATAGTGTATGATTGGGAAATTCGACAAAATTAGAAATGCCTTGGCATTTTATTATTAAAATAGTTCTTTATTTTATTGCAGGTATTTAATAGGTACACAATATATTTGTTAATAAATAAGTGGCTTTATTAAGTTGTTCAGCATAGTAGTTTGGCTCCACCCCACGATGACTGCATTGCACAGGTTATTTTATCCACACATTGTCCAATGCAAGGAGTCAAATCAGCTTTTCGGTTCTGGTTTCTGAAATTAGATACCATTTTTAAGGATATAACTTATTTAGTTTTTCTCAGATTAAAATTGTAAAATTCATGGGAATGTGATTTTAAATTTTTGGCACAAACAATACATGGCTACCTATATACATGTGTAAATTAAAAGCCTGTGGGTATATGTACTTTGTGAAATTTTATAAAAAGTTTATTAATTTGAGAATTGAGAGTCCGGTTGTCAGGGCGCTTTTGTTAACCAAGTGAGAATTTCATTCGACCAATAGGAATTGCTGCCAGATCGAGCATGGATGGACTATATATAGTTATATTTTATACATAATGATTTGTAGGAAATGACTTACGTGTAATATTCATGCAAAAGTACCGGGTCATTTTTGAGTCTTTCGGCGAAATCGTTTATTTCCGAAGGATGGAATGATTTCAGTCCATATGCAGTCTATAATAATTAAGTTATACTTGTTATATAATGTGGGAAATTGTTGTTTTCATAGTAAATATGCAAGGTACCGTTGCTTTGAACAATAGTTTCCATTCGGCAACCCTCAGGTAGTTCGCTTCGGTCAGGTTCAGGAAGTACGTCTCGCTCTCGCAAGGGATCTGGGAATGTTTCCACAAATATTGTTACATATTTTGAAATATGTTATTATTGTATAATTAATTTCATTTACTTACATAAGAATTTCCATCTAGGGTCATTATTTTAAAAGCTGGGTTGTTGTCACCGTACGTGGTGACGCTAGGACCTATGTAAGCCACTCCGCTAACCGGTCGATTTTCAGCATCACTTTCGTCATATGTTATTTCCAATTGTTCCAAGTGAGTGTGACCGTAATACTCTCCAGCAATCACATTTTTAAATCTTGTTTGATATTTTTTTAAACATGGAAACAATATAGAGATATAGAACTTTCGAAATGTTGAACGTTTCATCGGTCACGTACATGGCACCTGTTTTTGATGTTGTTGAAGTTTCGGCCCCAAGTGTAAGAAAGCAAACTTGGAGGAATATGAGCGATGATAATAGCCTAGAAAATGTTAAGTTTTAATAATATTTATGGTAGTATTTTGTGTGATTATTTTTCTACCTTTTGGTGATTCTGTTCGGCTGATTGCAACTCGCCAATGAGCCATTTAAGTTGTCCTGCTGGGTCCTCATCTTTTATAAGTAGAAACCTGTGACAATTACACAGTAATATTGTCATTCACAGTTCACAATTGCTAATGTTTATTCCAACAATTTTGCTTTTATTAGGTGGAATATTGCAATTATGAAGTTTTGTGATAGCGCGCGTGCAAGAATTAAAATCTTGAAGAATGAATTACTTGACAGGATTGTTATTGATAAAAGTTAAAAGTATAAAATAGTTATTGCTTATAAAAGAAAGAATATCTAATGGTATGTTTGATTTACCAATTTTCCATCGATCCAAAATTTGTGTTCAACGATATGATTTTTAGACGCGCGTTGAAGTTGGCGCTGTAAAAGCCACCGCTGAAATCGTTCAAATAAAATCTCATTTCAATACATTTACTGGATTAATACTTGAAATATAATTAATATATTTACAGCAAAACAGTCGTGGAGTTGTAATTTGGAAATAATCCGCTCCATGATGCGTCCAGTCGCTTATACAAGTAATCCTGGTTGTATTTCCTGGTTTTCAAACTAGGATCTACAAACCTATGAAAATAAGACAAAACAAAGATTTCAAACACTACTTGAAGGTATTTATTATAGAATTATGCCTAAAGGTTTTTCATGTGGAGTGAAAAATGTGAAATTTATGGATTTTTCACGCGTACCGTACCATGTATCAAAAATATTAAATTTTTACATGTAGTGTACTTATTATGACGTACTATATGTAAAATCAATGGATACATGCAAAAAGTGATACTTTACGCATTGAGTGGTTCCGGTTCATGGTTTCCAAGTGTAGGATAGATGGGAATTGTGGGAAAGTATCTTTGCAAAAGGGCAACTTGGTTGACTATTTGCTGCATGTTGCCAGCTTTTGTTTGACTGAAGATGTCATGTGGAGGAACATCTCCAGTCCATATTACGAAATTTGGCTGTTTGAGTTTATAATTGGAACCAAAATTAACAGTGGTTATAGTATTTTCACGCAAAACCTTGCACCGGCTCCACCTTTTGCCATACCCCTCTATCTTGGAGGCCGAGTTTGTGATTGGACAATGTTTATCACCACCCACCGCCATCCCCTCGAAGAGGGCGTGCCAGTAAACATTGTCCAATCACAAACTCGGCATCTAAGACAGAGGGGGATGGCGGAGGGTGGAGCCGCGGTGCAAGGTTTCGCGTGAAAATACTATAGTAAAATATGGAAATGGGTTTTATTGCAAAGTAGTATATATTCTTACCTTGAAATTGTTTCTTGCAAATTCGAGACCAGTTTGAGCTGTGATAAGTGGTATGTCACATCTTTTGCCACCTCCAAATTTCCCCGCCCCATCTTCGAACCAATTGGCCCAACCTGAATTCTCCTGGCAGCAGATGAAACCTTTGCAAGCTGTTTTGGTGCCTTCTGTGTACCTCCGGTCGATGTGCATGTCCGATATGTGAAGGACAGTTGTGCTTTTACTTTGCTAAAATTGGGATATTGCAAAATTGTCAAGCTTGGACATTTACTTAGTTTTTTAATAGTAATTAATACTATGTAGTGTAGGCACTATAGATTGTACCCATGTGTTGTGGTTTTATTAATGTTTATGTAACCTCATTCAGTCCCCCTGCTGCTACATACTACACAAAACTAATTTATTAATGTGTAGTAACTTTTACAAGGGAGCATCCATAAATGATGTCATGCTGAATGATAATTTGAAAGCTTTAGTGACATTATTTATGGATATTCCATAAGTTTAAATTTGATTTAAATGTTAGTTAGCATATCAATTTAGTATTATACAAGTTTATTTTAAAAATTAGTAAGGATGATCTTATATTAGAAACATTTATTTTATAATTTGGGGCAATTTCTAGCGAATAGTTGCTGTGTAATAAGTATGTTTGTTACATAATAAATAACCTTACACAGTAATCCTGTGACAGTTCTAATAGAGGTGGGACCTTGCCAGGTATTTCCACTGACCAATTGAAATTGGCAAAGAAATTTGGTGCTTGGCACTCGTTCGTGTTGCTGAAATAGTACGAACACACCTCCCGTGAGCTGTGATTGGTGTTTCTGATGATGTAAGCTAGTTCTTCCTGAACCATTAAACTTCATCACATTATTTCATTTAAAAAGAAATGTATACGAGGTCCTTACCACAAAATCTGTCCCAAGTCTCCGGCAATCCTGGTAAGGAAACAAATTGAACTTGCGGCACGCCGCGATGACCGTACCGGACAGTTGCGGACCGGTAACTCCCACTTTAGTTGCAAATTGTAACGATTCGATTAATAATTCGCATAATACGCAGATTGCATCTGTTGCAGTATTGTTCATTAATCCTAAGGCCAATGTAGGAGCATATGAACCGTGGGGCATCAAAGTTGGCGCTTGGGACGGTGCAACGCGCTGGCGTACGGAGTAGCCGCTTGATGTCGTTACGATGACCAACATGGACACAATGTTGAATAGATACATGGCCTTGGTTGGAATTAATGAGAAAGGAATATCAACAATATCATCTTAAGCCTTTAAATTATTAACCGCTGAAGTTAATGTTTCCGCGAAAGCGCTACCTAGTGGCAAAGCTTGGACTTGCAAATTTCACTAAGATTTCAGCTGTTTAAGCCAAATGAAATTTCTTTGGTTTTTCTTTATATTGCTTAAAAATGTGTTAGGTATAAAACATAATAGTTGATGTTCCATGTGGCACCGCCAGATGGCGCAGCACGCGCTACACATGCGCAATAAGGAAGAGTGGATATTGTGGATTAAAATATTTTTTTTTACATTTAATTCATAATAAAAGTTGGAAATATAATAATGTGTGGCATTAAAAACAACTAAATGAATATAATATACATGGTTTTGTGTATTATACAGTTAAACCAAGGAAAAAAATATAAAAAACAGAAGTTTTATTAAAACAGAAGTTTTTTAAATCATTTATCAAGCTGTCAATAATTAAAAACTAGTCAAATTATCCGCCTTAACAGATTTTATTGTATTATATTAATATTAATGATAAAATTGAGCTTTCAAGTTATAAATGACCATTATAAATTACAATGGTGGAAATCACCATTTTAGCAAATGTCCAATGAAATTATTAATTTTATAACTGATTAAAAAGTAAAATGCGCTATGTATTAAGAAATGACAAAGGGTTGAAATAGGAAAAAGCCAAGTCATTGAAAAGCACTTTCTCTGTTTGGTGAAAGTTTCATGACATAACCTACAAAACAGGTCCTGAATCAAATACCGTTCCCTATAACCTAAATTCACCTGCACACAAGTGCCTATATATGAATATGCACAAATCTTAAGAAAGAAAATATTCTTACCTTTTCCTATAAGTGATAAGTTGCAATGTGGAGAATTTCTGAGGAAGTATAAAAACTTTTGTTCCTCTTTTTGGAGGAGCTCAACTGATGGAAAAACGGCTTGCAACTAACTCTATGGGATAAAACACTGACTAGATCATTGATGTTGATTCTTTGCATTTTGCTAGGTTATGTTTGCTTACCTGTGTGCACCAATACACTGTGTTCTGCTTACTGAGCATGCGCTATATAAAACCCTACACCTAGTATGTACCCATTTTGAACAGATTTCTAAAATCATTGCAAGAAATAAAACAGAAAACACTTCAGTAATTATTTCGAAACCGAAAAGTTGGCACTTGTCATACCATGGTGATATATGTTGCCAATTTTGTAAGTAAGACAATGTGTCTAACTCATCTTTACACCTGGTGGTTAAATTTCCATGGCGAAATTTCTTCCGCTTTCAATTGTCCCCTGTGTTTTTATGAGGTTTTTATAGGTTCGATTGTAAAAAGAGATTAGAAGTTTTATAATTAACACCGTGAAATGTAATAACTTTAATTTTAAAACGAACACTTGGTTATACTGTGCTATATATACATTTTTAGTAGGCTACTTATTACTTTGAGTGTGTAGCTTTTGTACATGACTTTTGAAACAGTATGGGTTAATTTTAATACTGTATCATAATTTTAATTGCTGCTAAAGTTTTGTAAAATATTTGCAGAAATTTTTCTCATAGTAATTAAAAATTGGAACATTTAATAAAAATAAATACACTAAAAACAGGAAAAGTTTAATTATAAGAAATATAGAATTATTTTATACGAGGAAAATATTAGCATTAAAAAGATTAGATTGTGTTGAAAAGGTGGATTTATTTCATATAGTACATGACAAACGGTTTTATGTTGTTCCCATTTCCTGAATATCGCTTATATGTAAAATACAAAAGGAAAATGGAAGATTTTTTTGCATAGAGTTGAATACAACTGTAATATTTTAAAATAATTTGAGCTAGACCTAACTTCATGCATAAAAAGGGGAAAATGCGATAAAATTTCCAGTGTTATTCACATTTGTGCCATTAAATTTTAAAGTAGGCTTATTTTAAATAAGGAATTGTATGTAAATTGAAGTAGTACATTATATTTAAAAAAACATGCTAATATTATATAGGACCAATATGAAATATTTTGCATTGTGGTTTTGTAATTTAATATGGTCACCATTTGTTACAAACTGTACCAAGTCAGTGTTCCATTTACCTTGGACATGACATATTTTTGGACATATATTTTGAAATGGAAATTTGATGTCCGGTATTTTTTATTGAAGGGTTGGAGGGTTTTTTGACTAGACACGTGTGACATTGTGTGAACTTGGCTCATTGTCCTTTGAAAATATGCCTATTTTTGTTTTCTATATGCAGTTCAGTTGGCTTTATAAACAAAGGAAATTCAAAATTGGAACTAATTCTAGTTCATGAACTTCCTTCCTATATGTTCAAACTGTGTGTTAGATCTATATAGTTATATTTCCCTCATTTTATCCATGCATGTACTATGTAGACCAATTTTGTATAAATAATTATACTTGTAACTTAATTGAGTTGATTACTTGCCAGGTTTTGATGTGGAACCTTGACATATGACATATTACTTTCATTTGTTGTTTGTTTGTTTCTTGCCAAAAGTTAAGACATCACTGATATGCTTGCCAATTAATAAATTGTTAATATATCTAAAATTTACATTTTGTATACCTTGACATATTATACATGTACCTATACTATACATAGTTCAATGTGTCACAACAGTTGAAATTTATTTCTTAATTTAAGCTAGTCATTTCAATAATTTGTATTGGAAATTATTAACATGTTACAATGCTAAAATTGGATCATTATGTATACAGCATATAGGTCTATATTACAGATAATAATGGAAATGGTTTATTTGAAATGTATGTGCATGATTTTAAAAAGTTTACACAATTTTTTGGATAGAAAGAGATATTCCTCACATTTGAGAAGTTTTTAAGCATTTCTGAAAACGAAATAAAATGATATAAATGAAAAGGAAACAATAAATACAACCATATGTTCTTTATTTACTGGGTAACTCATCCAGTTGTGATCAACACCAATCATTTATTCAGCTTATTACATATTTGTTTTACTATATAATGACAGAGGTTCCACGCGCGAGTGACAGTGAAAGTTAAATACAAATTGCGAAATGTTAATTTGTACTCATTACTATAATTAAAATATTCATAATATAGTTGTGCCAGCACTGTAAATAAATAAATTTGCTTCTGTAAAATTTAAAGTGAATTATATACAGAAAATGAATTGTTTGATTAACTATGAATGTAGATTCTGCAAAATGTGGTCGTAATATATTTCTTTTCCATCCCAACCGAACATGAAATCAAAATGGGAATATGTTTTGGCTGGTACATTTTGTAATGATTGTAAATTAGGAAGTTTGTTTGCTAATTCATTTATGTCCAGTGGATGAGTGAAAAAATCGCCATCACTGTAATAGATGAAGACTGGAGCTGTTATTTTGCTTGGGTCATAAGTCGGGGGTGTGGCCTAAAATATTATGAATAAATCAATATATTTTTACCTATACTAAGTTCAATATTTATTATCCGATTTACCTGTCCGTATTTAATCGTGTTTCCCTTTTCTCCCCAGTTGTACTTGGTTGGGTTGCCCGTAATATCAGTCCACTGTTAATTAAAAATATATCAGCAAAGTTGTGTAATTTATTAAGTTAATTTTAAAAGTAAATTAAAATATGACTGTAATTTAAATATGCATAATAAAAGTATATTACCTGAGCAAACTGGGCGAAAGTTCTTAATGAAGTTGTAGCAAAGTAATGTGAGAGATAAAGTGGTAATCGTGTCTGAAAACAAATTACCATATTAATTAATTTTAAATTTATATGCAAGACAAAAACTTATTAATTCCAAATTATTATTTTTATTAACATTAGTTTTAAACTAATTTACTGTTAAAGTATTTTATCTACACCATGTAATTATAGGAACATGGCATTCAGAAATGAATAGGGAAACTTGCAACTATTCTGCATCACAAATATTACATAACCATTGTTACGTATAATATAGAAATATTAATTTGTCTCACCCTGTAAATTAGTACTAATTGCTACAAAAGCCTTACCACATTTACATGAGGTCCTGTGTATCCTGCAAGAAAGCTAACTATTGATAAGCAACTGTTAGCGGTGTTGCCGGTGCACGACGTTGAGACCACGTTGCGAAGTGCCGCTGCGTTCGGAGGCATCGGTTGCCGCCAAGCTTCCGCTGGAAACTTAATTAATTTTCAGTTTTTATTAATAATGAGTGACTTATCGCTCTTATGAAGTACAGAAAACATACTCACATTGTACTTTTTGAAAATAGAAATGGCCGTTGCCAACCCGCCACGTGGTTTTGTGATAAAGAACACTGGAGACAAAGCAAACATGGCGCTGATCTGAGCAAACAAAGGAATTCTTTGAAACAAGATGGCCGCCGTGCTAGCAATGTTCAAGCCAGGGATATTTAACGTTACTTTTTGGTTATAGGTGGGTTTTGCAGATGTCATCATGAAAAACGATGTTGTTCCCATTGAGTGACCGATATAAGCCAATTTAGAGTGACCAGTAACGTTAAGGATGTAGTCTACTATAGCCGGAGCGTCGTATAATCCTGATTCGTCCAACCTGAAAAACAAATATGTTTCTCTATTGAAACTCTTCAATTTGGTTACTGTAAAGTTGATATAGTAATACCCATATTGCCAAAATCGACCATCTGCTTGCGTATAGTGAACATGTCGGTTTCCGTATTCGTTTCCTCGGAAGTTTCCCAACCAAACGTCATAACCCTCGTTTGCCAATACACATCCTGCATATACAAAAATACACTTTCTTAATATGTAATAATATTGGAAAAGTGATTATTTTCAAGTAAAGTTACCCAAACTGTGATTCCCATAGTTTATAACCCACGAAGAAGACGAAACGAGGACTCCGTGCATTAAAAGTACCGGTGTAGCATTCAAAGATGGCGCTGGAATTCGGTGGATTTCCAGTATATAATCATCTTCAGTTGTCACAAAGTGGCTTTCTGACTTGTAACCCCTTGTCTGGATAATCTCAGGCTGCAATAATAATAGGAAAAAAATTACACATTTTTAGGGTGGAAAATTATTGCATTTTTGTTCAGTGTGACATTAGAAAATTTATTCCAACACCGACCCTGACATTGTTGCACTCTTTACCTCATTTTTGAACACAATTTCCTCGAGCAATATCATACATGACCTTCGTTTATATGAACACAGTGTTGATAAAAACTACAATTAATTTCATGTTTTCAACTTTCTAGTCACGTTTCACATTTTTAATGACACAATTTTCGAGATTTAGATCTTCATGTGACGTAAGCAACACCTGTATAAGCACTTTATATTATATAAAACAATGTATTGTTTTTATATATACACTTTAATATTACCAGCTTCCAAACAGAAATTATCACTGAACAATATGAAAAATTTGGTATTTCTAATTTTCAATTAAATACACCTTATAATCTAAATAAAATACTATGTGTTAATAATGATATGAATACATTGTACTATACAGTATTTACAATAACGTTAATAAATTGCTATATTTACAATAATATGAATTAATGACTATATTTACAATAATATGAATGAATGACTATATTTACAATAATATTAATTCATGGAAACTGATGCAAACTTTATGCACATTAATTAATGGGTCTTTATATATAAATTTACATAAATTTCAATTAATGGTTGTATTTTGTTATTGCATTTTGCTGTTGCAAGTGTTAAAGGAGTTGAAGATTAAAGTGATATGATTGATGCCCTAATACATAAACACTTCTTAATACATTGATACTAGCAATAAAAATCTGAAATGAAGTTTAATACACATTTAATTTTTGCATTATTTGTAAAGATATCGAAAATTACTTTACAATAGCTAAAATCGAGTTTAATTTAATATTAAAAGTGCACTTATATTGCATTAAATAATGAGGATGAAACTTACAGTTGTCATTCGTATTTCAGGCAACATTTGTAGTAGTTTTGCAGCATTTGGATTGTTGGGAATGTAGAATGCTGTGATGGGAAGGAAGCCCAATAGGAAGACAAAGGATGTCTGTCTCATGTTTGCCTTACAAGTAAAATGTGTAACTCCACTGTTGACACTAGTGTGTGAATGTGCGTTATCTAACCTTCATTCTGCAGTTTCCAATTACCTATAGCCTCGTTGCGTGCTCTGAAATATAAAATGTCAAACAAAAACGCTGTCGACCTTGGAGACCGGTCACAAATGGCGGCCATCTTGGAAATCCGGGATTGACTTTCTGTTGCATGGTTTTCTCAGCATATGACGAAAGTGGTCAGGGTTATTAGTGAAACAGCTTTTTTGCTGTTCGATTTGGCAGTATACTTTGAAAATGATGCCAATAATAATAGGAAATTGGGGTCGTATTATTTTCGTTCCAATTTCTGATCAGGGAAAAAAGGAATCCGGATTTGCGGACTTTGTTGCGACACAAAGGCGCGGATCTGAAAGTGTTTATTAACTTGGCTATTTTTTCCAGCTATGTAACCCAAAACTTTTCCAACTTAAAGGAGATATGACACGGTTTTGTAACACCCCATGATATTCGGACAGTAGAAATAATGAATACAATTAAAACT